>JABUQX010113433.1:0-2500 GCA_015478945.1 Trachelipus rathkii
TATATATATATATATATATATATATATATATATATATATTTAAAAATATTTAGGGATGGAAAACAATGGTTTGTAATAAAATAAAACATTGGCTTTAAAAAATAAAAAATATTGTTTTATTTTGTTTTTATTGTTTTTTTGATGATTTAATATATATTTTAATATAAATTAACACTGAATTCAGCTGAAAAAGAAAAAATGAATGTATTTGATGCTCAAATTATCACATTTATTCTTCTTATTTTAATTGAAAATTCACGCCTCTCAAAAAAAAAATGATAATTAAAAAAAAATATATTCGTCAACATATTTATGTGAATATATATATATATATATATATATATATATATATATATATATATATATATATATATTATATATATATATATACTCATCTATCTATCTATCTACTCTATCTATCTATCTATCTATCTATCTATATATATACTCTATCTATCTATCTATCTAT
The DNA here is from genome assembly GCA_015478945.1 of Trachelipus rathkii. NCBI lineage: Eukaryota > Metazoa > Arthropoda > Malacostraca > Isopoda > Trachelipodidae > Trachelipus > Trachelipus rathkii. The sequence goes on from JABUQX010113433.1 coordinate 470, forward strand.
CTATCTATCTATCTATCTATCTATATATATATATATATATATATATATATATATATATATATATATATATATATATATATATATATATATATATATATATATATATATATATATATATATATATTACTAGATCGTTAGGAATTAATGTATTAATTTATGGATTTTATTTGCGAAAATATCGTTTTCTTTAAACCTGTTAAATATGACATAATATGCCTCCAAATTTCATAGTTATAACAATTGTCTATGGACGTAATTATCAATTTTAGCTACACCAACAGATATTAACAGATTTTCATGAAACTTATTTGAAATGTTTGAAATGATACGTAATGAAAGAAAAACGTAAAAAAAATTTGAAAAATGATCCTGGAAATAGTTATAGTCTTCAAACCTCATTTTAATAACAGATTTACTACAAGATGATTAATTTTTTTTAAATTATTTATATGCTTATATAGGTTTAATATTTTGAAACTATTTCATTAATTTTCCAACACTCACGGGTCGGGGTAAGGGGCTGATTCTCTAGTAGAAAAAATGATAGTGTGTCATACATTCATTTACTACTAAAAAATAATATTAATATAATTTGCGAAAGATCTGTATAATATATATATATATATATATATATATATATATATATATATATATATATATATATATATATATATATATATATATATATATATTATATATATATATAATAATAATAATAATAATAATAATAATAATAATAATAATAATAATAATAATAATAATAATAATAATAATAATAATAATAATAATAATAATAATAATAATAATAAAAAGCAGTATCAAAACTCTTAAGATCTTTAGAATAAATAGTCTCTATGAATAAAATTTAGAATAATTGTTGATGGAATGGACCGCTGTCGCTATTGAGTGACGGGTTAAGAGTGGCTTTGTTTATGGATTCTAAAATTTTTAAATCTTGCAGTTGGTTAGTTTGTGATAAAATAGTGAGGTGGGTTGGATTTAAAGGGTAATTTTTCGTGAAACTATGGTTTCTAATACTGGAAGGAGATGGGGATGTGAAAAAAATTACGATTCTGGCCGAACGACCTCTGTGTTCGACTGTCCTAACCGAGAGCTGGCGCAAAGTGCTACCGACATAGGTGCTAGTACAAGCACCACAAGAGTATTTGTAAACAATAGACGAACGTAAAGGAGTCGTTAGGGGATCTTTGTGACTTAGGAGAGAGCCTATAGAAGAATTGGAGGTAACAACAGAAATAATTTCAAATGGGGTGGCAATTATGTAGAAATTTAAGAAGCTCATTTTTTAATTTGGTGTAGAGATGGTCATAATAAGGAAGTTAAATATAGAAGGGTTGCTTAGATGCTGACAGTATGGGATCATGAGAGGCAAATGATTTATTTAAGAATCTCTTCATTAACGTATAAATCAATGATGAAGGGAAGAGATTAGAGTTCACATATTTAATTAGGAAGGAGAAATCTTTATGAAGTTCAGGATAGTTAGTTGGAAGTCAGGTGAAAAGTTCTATAAATTAAAGTTTTTATGATGTTGCATATACTTAGTATATACTTAGATTGTAGTCTGTGGAATTTTTTGTGATTTGAATGTCTAAAAAGGATAATGTGTTGTCGGATTCTTCTTCTTTGGAATATTTAATTATAGTTTTGTTTGTTAAGAAAGCTTAAGAAGTGTACGATTTTATGTTCATCAGTGAAAAGTAAAAATGTGTCGTCCATATATTTTTTTATAATGAGAATGTTAGATGTTAGAAGGTGCTTTGTCGAGCCGGATGGATTCGCAATATTTTAAGTATGAGTTAGCTAAGATAACCCTATGGAGTGCGCCCATAGCTAAAGAATAAGTTTGTAAATAGAGTTGTTTGTCGAAAAAATTCCACAGACTACAATCGTCAGAGAGAGAGAGAGAGAGAGAGAGAGAGAGAGAGAGAGAGAGAGAGAGAGAGAGAGAGAGAGAGAGAGAGAGAGAGAGAGAGAGAGAGAGAGAGAGGTGAATCGTATACCATTCAA
>JABUQX010113433.1:15000-17500 GCA_015478945.1 Trachelipus rathkii
TATATATATATATATATATATATATATATATATATATATATATATATATATATATATATATATATATATTATTTATATATATATATATATATATATATATATATATATATATATATATATATATATATATATATATATATATATATAATAAAAAGGTAACTAACTTGAGTTACATTGAATAAAAGGAAAGGAATTAAAAATAGCTATCATAGTTTTATTTTCTTTTTTTTTATGAAATATTTTATTTATTTCATTTATTTGTTCTAGATGCTATTAAAGACTTTGCAGTCCACTCGAGACTAGCCTGATCCTGATTTACGTGTAGCTCTGTGGAGTGTGTTCAGTGTCAGTGTGGACGAAGATAATCATTGCAGAAATCTAATACCGGAACAGGACTACTGTGAGTTGGTTTACAGTTAACATACCGAGTACAGACTAGTCTAATCATCTACTGGTGATTACGATTGTTTCGCTTAAATATGTAATTAACTAAATTAACGATTTTATAATAGCTATTACTAAAGTTAGTATTTGGGGGTACATCACTACAGCTTTTCTTATGATAAGTCGTCTGGCATCCAGTTCGAACTTTTTAAATATTATTTCATTTTATTACTAAAATTTAATAGATTTTCTTAAGATCCAGACTTCCAGAGTCGTCCAAGTATCAGTTGTCTACCATCCAATTTAAATTAATTTCGTTGTTGGAATCAATATTTATTTTGTACTTAAATAAGAAATCATTTTGAAGATTCCTAGCTTCATTAATACTTAAAATGATAGTTATTTTTCATTTTTAATACGAAAAAAAAGTGATTTTTATGATTATTGTTTAATTTTCTAGTGAAACGCGATTTTCTTATTTAATTTATTCATTCGTCCACACAAAAAGTAAAAAATCACCTCAGTTCTGAAGATCCAACATCAACGCTTTCTAGCACAACTTCAATCTTCAACCTCTTGGAGTTGGAAACTTGAAAGTTGGAAGACCTGAAGAGTGAAGATCCTTTTTCCATTTCTACCACTTTTCTTCTGTAAATACGTCTGCTCATATTTATAAATTAAAATTTCTCTATGTGTAAGTATATATATATATATATATATATATATATATATATATATATATATATATATATATATATATATATATATATATATATATATATATATATATATATATATATGGATTTACATAACGGCCACAATGGAACGGGAGGTCGGATAAATTTTGTTATATATATATATATGTTATATATATATATATATATATATATATATAGTATAGTTATATATATATATATATATATATATATATATATATATATATATATATATATATATATAGTTAGGTTAGTATTAAACCGTAATACTGTAAAATACCTAACAACTGCTCATTGTTTAAGAATGCAAATAAATCTGTTAACATCATTTCTGCCGTTGTAAAATAAAAAACATCGTACATCCCTAAAACTTTGTTATTTTTTTTTATTTTGTTAGTTTTAATTTATTTTGTACTTTTCATAACTGAAATTTGCCCCTGATTCCAAAAATGTATTCAATTTTAGTGTAGCTATCGTTGTTTTTTAACTATGTGCGTCGCCTAATCTGGAGGCTATATATATATATATATATATATATATATATATATATATATATATATATATCTATATATATATATATATATATATATATATATATATATATATATATATATATATATATATATATATATATATATATATATATATATATATATATATATATATATATATATTGGATTATATATCAAATTATAATCGGATTATAATATATCGAAATATCGATATATCGAATATCGATATTTTTCTGGCGATAATATCGAAGGCGATATGATATTTTTTAAAATATCGATATATCGATTTATCGATATTTTTTAGATATCGGGCATCCCTAGTGGAAAAGTTAAGCAAAATGCTTACCCCCCTTGCGTAAACTTGCAAGGAAATACTTGGCATGTCCTCCAACTAGTGTTCCAAGTGAGAGAGTATTTAGCAATGCTGGGCTAATATATGATGAAAAGAAAAATAGACTCTCAGCAGAAAAGGCAGAAAAATTGATGTTTCTCAAGAACAACCTTCCTATATTTGAATTTCAATACTAATGCAAAAACTATATAATCCATTGTAAAATCTCTTTCAATAAGGGTGGAGGTTAGGGAAAGAGGTTAGTGGGGCGCATTTGAGTTGGGTTCCATCCCGCACCCTGGTAACACAATTATATTAATAGATTGTGGCTAAAACTTGAAATATATTAGGCATATATATATATATATATATATATATATATATATATATATATATATATATATATATATATATATATATATAGTATATATATATATATATATATATATATATATATATATAGATATATGTTATACAAATATATATATATAATATATATATATATATATATATATATATATATATATATATATATATATATATATATATATATATAT
>JABUQX010113433.1:22500-25000 GCA_015478945.1 Trachelipus rathkii
TAATAAAATAAATAAAAAAAAATATAAAATAAAAACATAATGTTAATAAATATATGAGTTAAAGCAGTAAAGCATATGAGTTAAAGCAGTAAAACATATGAGTTAAAGCAGTAAAACAGTAAAACAAAAGCTTACTAACCCTTTGTTGCTATGTAACACCTCTATTGATTTACTGATTTACTGCTTTAAGGTATGTAATGTTAATAAATATGTGAGTTAAAGCAGTAAAACATATGAGTTAAAGCAGTAAAACAGTAAAACAAAAGCATACTAATCCCTTTGGTGTTAGGTAACACCTCTATTGATTTACTGATTTACTGCTTTAAGGTATGTAATGTTAATAAATATGTGAGTTAAAGCAGTAAAACATATGAGTTAAAGCAGTAAAGCAGTAAAACAAAAGCATACTAATCCCTTAGGTGTTAGGTAACACCTCTATTGATTTACTGATTTACTGCTTTAAGGTATGTAATGTTAATGTTTTTAATAAAATTTCGTACAATTGTAGTAAAATAAAATGTTTATATATCAGACACTCTGGTTTTTTCTTCTTACATACAATTTTTAAAAATTTATAAATTAAAAAAAAAATATAAAAGATGTCTGTAATGAGTTACAGTTTTAGAATCGCAAAATGTTTTTAATAAAAATGTTTAAGTATGAAATAAAAATGAATGACTCATAGTATACTTGAAAAGAAATTCTTTGAATAGTTTACATTGATATCATATTTATCGTTCGCGCGGCGGGTCGCACCTGCGGGTGCGGTGTTCGACTGACTTTGTGCGGAGGGCGCATGCTGCGCCCTGGTGGGCAGCTTATGACCTAGGGGAAGACATTAATATTAACTCTGTTCTATGATGTGGGGTAGAAAAGGCTAGAAAAGGTTAGAAAGGAAACATCCTAGCAACTTGTAATATACACCAATCGACTCCTCATACCTTATAACATAGGGTTAGGCTTCAATATTAGTGTTATTCTATGATCAGGGTAGGCTAGAAAAAGCTACTCATACTAGGACGCATCCCAGCAATCCTTGTTGTAATCCATTCTATTCCTACACCTATAACAGCAGGGGTGTGACATCAATATTAGGGCTATTCTAGGCTCATGGGAGGCTAGAAAAGGCTGAGTCATCAAAGATCAGCCATCAAAGATGAGCCAGCAAAGTTGAGTCAGCAAATGAGCCATCAAAGATGGGGCATTAAAGTTGAGGCATCAAAGTTGACATCAAAGTCGAGGCATCAAACCTACAAAGGTCAAAAAAGCTACAAGGCAAAAATCATTCCTGGAATACAAAAAGGTTGACCGAAAAATTCGGATTCTCAAAATTGTCCCCTGGAAGACCAAAGGGCTGGCATTGTGTACTTCGTAGACGTGGGTGTTTGTGTGTGTGTGTGTGTGTGTGTGTGTGTGTGTGTGTGTACGCAAGTGTGTGTGTATGTGTGTGTGTGTGTGTGTGTGTGTGTGTGTGTGTGTGTGTGTGTGTGTGTGTGTGTGTGTGTGTGTGTGTGTGTGTGTGTGTGTGTGTGTGTGTGTAGGGGTGAATATATATATAAAGAGCAGTTAGCAGAAGAATAGTATAGCAGAGCAGTAGGTATATTGTTATTAGAAAGATATATAAAGAGTTATATATATATATATATATATATATATATATATATATATAAATATATATATATATATATATATATATATATATATATATATATATATATATATATATATTATATATATATATATATATATATATATATATATATATATATATATATATATATATATATATATATATATATATATTATGGAGAAACACTTTCATAATTATATTATTAGTTATATATTATATATATATATATATATATTAGATATATATACATATTTTTATATATATAATTCATTATTGCCTCACTGTCAAATTGGTCTGGCAGTTACAACAAATTGACAACCCCTAGTGTTTGTAGATGGGCATGAGCATGTTTGGGTAGTAAAAAGCCACGTGTTAGTTTTTACCGTCTCTATACTAATTCCTTAATGTCTTATTATATATATTATATATATATATATATATATAGGCATATATATATATATATATGTTATGTAGTATATATATATATATATATATGTATATATATATATATATATATATATATATATATATATATATATATATATATATATATATATATATATATATATATATTGTCTACGTGTTTGTCAGCGCGTTTAATAAAGATATCGTTCCATCGTGCTGCTTCTCGAGAGACCCTGATTAAAAATAAAAATAATTCAAATTAAAATAATTCAATAAAAATAAACATAATTACACACACGTAAATACCAAAATAAAAATAAAAATAATTACAATACGTAAATAATTAAAATAATCCAAATAAAAATAAAAATTTTCGATATTAAAGATGTTGCTAGTAAAGTACCTGCGTCAAATGTGGACGCAGACGAAAATGTCTCTCTCTCTCTCTCTCTCTCTCTCCCTCTC
>JABUQX010113433.1:30000-47500 GCA_015478945.1 Trachelipus rathkii
TATCTTATATATATATATATATAAGAGAGAGAGAGAGAGAGAGAGAGAGAGAGAGAATGTTTATTATCGGTTTTCTCTTTTTGACAAAAAAAAAACGTATTGTTTGTTTTTTATATATTTTTTTTAATTTTTTTTTATAGAATTGATTTTGAATTTTGTTTTTTATCATTTCTACTCAATTTATTTTTATTTTTAAAACATTTAGAATGGTTGGACTAAATCTTTCTTTTATTATATGCTTCATCATCATCATTTGGATGAAGAAAAAAAAATATTCATAAAGGATATTTTTATCAGGAAGTCAGAAGCAATTATTTTTTTTATTTATTTTTATTTTTTTTACCGAACCAATTTTAAATTTTATTCTAAATTTGGAAATGAATGGGAAAGTTCTTTCTTATGTTGTGTTGTTTGTTGCCTCAAATTCCTAGTTTAAAAAAAAAAAAAAGAAACGCGCTTTTTTTTTGCGATGCTACTTTTTTTTTTTTTACCAAAAAACCAAAAACAAACCAAAAAAAACACGTTTATCATAAAAAACCTTTAAAATTCTGACCCAAAATAAAATTTCCAAAAGATAGAAAAAATGTTTTTTTTTAATGAAAAAAGCGGCAGCATATCTCTCTCTCTCTCTCTCTCTCTCTCTCTCTCTCTCTCTCTCTCTCTCTCTCTCTCTCTCTCTCTCTCTATATATATATATATATATATATATATATATATATATATATATATATATATATATATATATATATATATATATATATATATATCTCTCTATATATATATATATATATATATATATATATATATATATATATATATATTTTTTTATTTTTTTTTTTTTTACCTACACTCTTTCTCTCCCTTGGAGCGGGGGTAGTGTTACGTACAGCCTCTCTCATTCACACTTCCCCTCATCTCGCCCTCACCCACCTCCTCCACCCCACTCTATCTCTCGCCAACACCCTACCCTCTTCCTCCCTCATCCCTCCCTCCTCCAGCATCTCCTTTATTCCATCCCTCCACCTCCTTCTTGGGTCTCCCCCTTCCTCTCCTTCCTATCCCCTCCGCCTCCCAAACTCTCCTAACCCCTCTCTGTTCCTCCATCTCACTAGATGCCCATACCATCTTAACATTTCCTTCTCCGCTCTTCCCACCAACCCATTCCTCCAATCACATCATCTCTCCCTCACCACCCTATTCCTAATCCTCTCCCTTCTGTTAACCCCACAAACCGCTCTCAACCCCTTCATCTCAAATACTTCCAACTTCTTCCTGGACCTGGCATTCAACCCCCACGTTTCACACCCATACAACACCGCTGGTACACAAATTTTTTCAAACATACTTATCTTAACTTTCTGTGATAAATCCCCCCTTTCCATAATTCTCTCAGACCACTCAAAGCTCTCATTCCTTCTCCTACTCTATGTTCTATCTCCTCCTTCATCCCTCCCCCTTACCCAAATCCATCCCTAAATATCTAAAAATCTTTACTTCTTCCAATACTACACCCCCTACTCTAACCCCTCCCCCTCCTCTCTTTCCTCCTCCTCAAACACTAACACTTTACTCTTACCTGGATTTATTTTAAGCCCCTTTTGTCCACACATTCTCTCAAACTCCCTCACCAAATACCTCAGCTCTTCCGCGTTCTTCGCCACTAGGGCAGTATCGTCCGCAAACAGTATCATGTTCACTTCCCTTCTATCATTCCCATTCATCAATTCCACCCCCTCCCCTCCCTCACCATTCCTCTGCAAACACTCTCCATAAACAAATTGAATAGCCACGGCGACATTACACACCCCTGCCTCAATCCTCTCACCACCCCAAACATCTCACTCTCCCCTCCTAACACTCTCACACACATTCTACTATTCCTATAAAAGGCCCTAATACCTTTACCTAATTTACCCCCCTCTCCATTTTCCTCCAACACCCTCCACAATTCACCCCTCTTCACTCTATCATATGCTTTCTCTAAATCTAAAAAACACCCATACACTTTCCCTTTCCTCTCTATACTTTTCTCCACAAGCATCTTTAGTGTAAACACTTGGTCCACACACCCTCTTCCCTCCCTAAATCCTCCTTGTTCTTCCCCCATTCTCCCCTCCGTTAAACCTCTCACTCTCTCAATCAGTATTCTCCCATACACTTTCCCTACCACACTTAAAAGACATATACCTCTATAATTTCCACATTCCATCCTATCCCCTTTCCCCTTGTACAGGGGAATCAAACAACCATCCTCCCAATCCTGTGGTACCACACCACTCCTCCAACATATATTATATAACCTATACAGCCATTCCTCCACCCCTATACCTCCCTTCTGCAACATTTCCATTCTCACACCATCCATACCTGGGACTTCCTTTTATATCTTTATTCAAGGCCCTAATAATTTCCTCCATTTGTATTTCATCCTCCCCTCCCTCCCATTCACTCCCCATCCTCACCTCCTGCAAATCTTCCCCCACCCACTTCATTCAATAATCCACTAAAATACTCCCCCACCTCTTCCTCACCCTATCCTCTCCTCCTATCCACTCCCCATCTCCTCCCTTAATCCTCTCCCCCAACCCCTCCTTCTTCTTCCTTTTTTTATTTCTTTCCAGAACATCTTGCTCCCCGATTCAAAATTTTCCGTCACTTTTCTACACCATTCATCTTTTGCTCTTCTCTTCGTCCTCTCCACCGCCCTCTTTGCTTCCACTCTTATATTCCTCCCAGCTTTCCTCTCTCCTACTTCCCAACCATTTCACATAAGCCTCTTTTTTCCTTTTCACCACCTCCTTCACCTCCTCACTCCACCATTCACTCCCTTTCCTTCTGCTTGCACCCACCCTTTTTCCTCCACATACCCTTCTAGCCTCTTCACATACTGCCTCTTTAAATCTCATCCACTCCCCCTCCACCTCCCCAATTTCCGTCCCTCTCACGTCTCTCCACCTATCCTCCATACCTCTCCTAAACTCCCTCTTACACACTGTCTCATCCAATTTTTCCACCTTTATCACTTCTACTCTCCTTTTTTCTCCCCTTTCCCCCACCCTTAACCTGCTTAACCACCAAATAGTGATCCGATATCCCCCTCCCCGCCCCTCTAAATACATTTACATCTAGTAATCTGCCTCTATCTTTCCCATTTACACACACATAATCCAGTACCGCCCTCCCCCCCGTTATCTCACTCTTCCATGTATACTTATGATTTTCACTTTTTTTGAACCAAGTATTCCCCACTATCATTCTTCTTTCAACACACAACTCTACCAGACTTTCTCCATTAACATTCCTCTCCCCTACCCCAAATGGTCCTATTATTCTTCCCACCCCCTCCCTTCCCACTCCTGCATTCAAATCTCCCAATAGACAAATTTTATCATTTACCCCGAAACTTTCCCAACACTCATTCAGCTCACTCCAAAATCTTTCTCTCTCCTCCTCCCTCGCTCCATTCACTGGTGCATATGCGCATATAAAAACCCACATTTCCCCCCCGAATTTCACTTTTACCCACATTATCCTCGAACTCACCTGGCTGCACAACCTTACCTTATCCCACACCTCTTTCCTCATAACTATTCCCACCCCTTCCCTCGCCCTCACTCTCTCATTCACCCCTGATATCATACCCTTGTATTTTCCAAAGTCCATCTCCCTCTTTCCCTTCAGCTTAGTTTCTGTTACCCCTAGCACATCCAACCTTTTTTCTTCAAACATTAACCCCACTTCCTCCCTCTACATATCATCATTTACTTAAGGTTACCATATTTTATGATCTTAAATACGGGACGCACTCACTCGCGCATATATATATATATATATATATATATATATATATATTATATATATATATATTATATATATATATATATATATATATATATATATATATATATACTTACCGCTTATTAAGGGCAATGGAAGTATCACAAATATTTTTCAGATGAATGTATTTTTTTTAGAATATCAATTTCACCAAGCAACATTCTGTAAAATTCGGAACACGTATAATCGAAATTAAATTTGTTTATTAACACTGCTTTCAAAGTTTTCACAGACAGTTGAGTTTTTTCACTTGTCCAAATCAAGTTCATAGCAGAAAATACTCTTTCTGTTGGAGCATTAGTTCCTGGTAAACAAAGAAGAAATTCAACCATTTTCAGGATATTAGAATATGGCACATTTTTAGCTTGAAAGTGCGAAATGATTTCGACCCAACAATCACCAGGAGATGTTTTCTTTGAATTCCAATTGTCCAACATTTCTGGGGTCACATACTGTTTAACGAACACATATTCGTCATAAAGTGCAGTCTCGTCTATTGTAAAGGTAGGGATGAGTTCGAGAATAAACTTAAGAGTTTCTGCTACTTCCTCCCAGCACGGTATTCTCTTTAGTGTTACCCAAGTAAATTGTTTTAAGTTTTTAAGTGGATTGATCCATTTAGATAAATAATCAAAGGCAGTTTTGTAGAATGTATGAACATACTGTTTAAATTTTGCAACTTCTGATTCCAGGCCTTCTCTTACCAATTTTTGAAGAATCGTTGTTACAGCTAATGGAATAAAGCAGTCTTCGCTCTTAGAGGCCATATTATTTTGTAAATCATTTAATGCTGACATTACTTCGAAAATTGTAATTGTATCCCCTTCAATCTTTTCAATAGTCATGTGAAAAGTGGACGCTTGACTGTGGATAAAGTAAAGCCATGCTTCAGATAAAGGATTTTCAAAAAATGATTTTATCACAAAAGGGCATTTTTCTTGTGACTCAAAAAATGATTTTAAGGGGGCATACATTGTCAGAAGACGTTCAACCGCAGGGAGTAGAGCAAGCCATCTGGTTTTGCTATATCCTAATATTTGCTTGTATTCTTGATTAACAAATTCACAAAATTCTTTAAGTTTTTCAACTCTTACTGTGTATATATAGAAATGAGAATATATTTTTGAAACGATGCCTTCAATATCAATAGGAAGAGCATCAGCAGCTGTCTGAATAGTGTTGTGAATGATATGAGCAGAACATCCTATTCCAACTAAACCATGTCCCAAGTCCTCCTTGAGTTTTGTAAAAACATTGTTAACGCCCTTTCTAGATATACCCCCAAAATTGCAATTAGTATTATCTGCGCAGAGAGCTATTGTTTTTTCTTTTGCATTCATATTTTTTAAGCATTCAATTAAAAATGCAGAGATTGTGTTAGATGTTTCCGAGGGCAATGATTTTACTTCTAAAAGTTTCATCTGAATCCCTTTAACAGGTTGGAAATATCTAACAAGTACTGGGAATATTTTTATGTCCTTGTGATTTGAAGCGTCGGTCATAATCGAAATAAAATTGGCTTCTCGAATATCAGTCTGCAGTTCCGATATAGCTATTGGAGTAAAGACATTTAATACAATTGCCTCCGCTTTTGTACGGGCACATGTAAACTTAGGGTCAAAACAAGTCTTGATTAATTTTGAAGAGCAATCCATAGATTTGAAAGATTGATTATGTTGCACTAAGTGATAGGCAAATGCTCCTTCAGCCGCGGCTAATTTAAGTTCTTTGTCACCAAAAATGTCATTTCTGAAAAACGTTGTGAGTGTTGAACTTGATGCACTGGCACGCAAAGCAGTTTTATGTTTTTCAGTATTTAAATGTTGTGTAATATCTGTTCTTCCTCCATGACTGATATTAAAGCTGGAAGAACATATGTTGCAACGAACACATGATTCCGTAAATGTCTTTTTCATATATGGGTATTCTTTCTCAAGGTCCTTATTGAAAACACATTTCCTCTTGCCTTTGGGGGCCATTATTTCAATTAATTTTAAATTTTCAACAGGCCTTAAAATTTAATAAAAATTTAGCTTTGAATATATATATATATATATATATATATATATATAACATATATATATATATATATACCATATATATACTCTGCCTATATATATATATATATATATATATATATATATATATATATATATATATAATGTTAATTGTGAATAAGACGGCTCCCGACCCGTGAGTGCTAGAGAAATTTATTTTTAGTGTATAAAAATAATTTTTTGTAAAGTAAGAAATTTTTAAAATATTTGCATTATACATAAAAATTTTATTTCCTCAACTGTCACGGGTAAGGGGTAAGGGGTACGGGGGCGAATCCCTCATAGAAATACCCATTCTGTCATGCATTTGCATATATATATATATATCATATCATATATATATATATATATATATATACCATATATATATATATATGTATGTATATATATATATATATATATATATATATATATATATATATATATATATGGCAGAATGGATATTTCTACCCGTGAGTACTGCATAAATAATATATTTTTTAATGTATAAAAATAAATTTCTGTAAAATAAGAAAATTTAAAAATGCATTATAAATAAAAATTGTATTATTTATCCAGTACTCACGGGGTCAGGAGTGTAAATTTCTATTAAAAATATAACAATTAAAAGAACTAAAAAATTGCAAAAATGTTACTTCACATACGATTTTCAAATAAAATTCATAAAAAAAAAAAAAAGGTGCTTTTTGTTAACTTCATGTCGATATTTTTGTAACGTATCTTTAATTAATCCCTATTTTGTTATGACTTATGAAACATAGGCAAGTTCAGTAAAAATGGCCTGGGTTTACGATTTTATAAACGGAATTATAATAATTTAACTATGCTTAGATTTAATAAATTTACATTACCTGTACTTGATTTTACGAATCCTACAAGAAAAATCAATATATTTAAAATATATTGAATAATAACTAAAAGTCCAGGAGAGCTCGTCTTATGCTGAATTACAATATATATATATATATATATATATATATATATATATATATATATATATATATATATATATATATATATATATATATATATATATATTTTTATTTACAAATTTATATATATATATATATATATATATATATATATATATATATATATAATTATCTTTTAAATCACAAAAATAACTTGTTGTCACTTAGAGCGATCAAAGAAGACTGTTATTTTTTTTGACATGTTTCGCGCCCTTCGCTTATTCACGTACATAAATTCAAAGACTACATCTACATGTTTCGAACATGATCTCTTCTCAGTTTTCCTGCCTTTATAAGTATAGCGATTTCATGCCTAGCCTATATGCTGCTTGCAGCTGCTAAATTTCAAGATTTATAATGTTTACCAACGTAAGTTGTAAAATAAGCATAAAAATTTGGATTCATTTTCATCTGTTTTAAAATGCGGGACAATTGATTAAAAAACGGGACAGGATACAAAAAACGGGACAGTGGTTTGAAAAACGGGACTGTCCCGGAAAATACGGGACGTCTGGTAACCTTACGTTTACCCCTCTCACGTTCATACATCCCACCCTAATTACCTCTCTCCTCCCCATCTTTTCCCTTCTTCTATATATACACACTCAGGCTGCACGCTTTGTGGGACTCCCCACCCTAGGCACTTCCCAACACCTAAGGCCACCACCCCGCTCCCCAAATATACCCACGATAACAACAACAACAATAAGAAAAGGTTAAAATGATAATATAAAAGTTTAAAACCTACAATCTATCAATTTATATTTATTCCTAAACTTTATTTATCTATCAAAATCTTCATTTAATTATTCTAAAATCTACAGACTACACAAATAGTTATAATTTCAAGTTTCACGCAATGTCAATAATAATAAGAAAAGGTTAAAATGATAATATAAAAAGTTAAAACCTACAATCTATCAATTTATATTTATTCCTACACTTCTTTTTTTCCCTTCCTTTCTCTTTAAAATTCACACCCGTTAAAACTTTATTTATCTATTAAAATCTTTATTTAAATATTCTAAAATCTACAGACTACAAAAATAGTTATAATTTCAAGTTTTACGCAATGTCAATAATTATTAAAAGTTAACTCGCTTTCTCTTTGAGTCATATCAAATAATATTTAGAATTTCGAGATTTAAGAGAACACTCTTAAATAGTAAATCACAAAAACAGGGAATAACTTCCACTTTGGTTCGTTAATTAACTAGATACCTAATCACGTATCCAAATTTTAGTAGTCAACTCTAACTTGGTCATCAATTCCCCTTCATATTATTATTACAGAATAAATTTAACTGTTCATCCAAAATTGACTCGTGTCTCAGACATATACTAGTGAGGTAACCTGCTTCTTCTTTTACGGAAAATCAATTCACAATTTTAAATTATCAGGATAACAGGTCCACATTCGATTCCGAGCACTCCTCGGGATTGTTCCTTCTTCTTATCTAGTTCTTTAGAAGGATACTTTTTGCAGTATTTAGTGCTTTATCAAACTTTTTTAATTTTGGAAAAGACAATAAAAGTTTGACATTATAACTTTCCTGGACTAAATCGTCTACCTTATTTTGTAAAAACAAATGTAGAGCTCATTCAAATTTCGTTTGTGATGTATGAAAAATTCATTGCTAAATAATGTGAATCTATTTATTTAAATTTATTTCCATCTTCACTTCGTTTATTTCTAAATCTATAGAGTTAGTTTCTTTACAGTTTACTAATAAACTTTACGCAACCTCGATAGTAAGTGAGCAAATGGAAGGAGCTCAGTTTAGCACGTCCTGCTTCGATCACAACCAGAGGATATATATATATATATATATATATATATATATATATATATATATATATATATATATATATATATATATATATATATATATATATATATATATACTATACTATATATATATATATATATATATATATATATACTATATAATATATATACTAATATATATATAAAATATATACAAATATATATATATATATATATATATATATATATATATATATATATATATATATATATATATATATATATATATATATATATATATATATATATATATACTGCTCTTTCTTATACTACTATTTAATTACAGCAGTTTATGTTTATCACTGTTTGCCTAATATATATTAGTATATAACCCAGTTTTTATAATAAACAATCAGCATTAGTTTATTTTTATTTAACACATCAACAATTGGTTTAAAACTTTCTACAAGATTATTTAACTGACACTAAAAATCTAAAACAATTCTTATTTCAAATTGAAAATCCAGGTCTAACCTTGAAAGCAGCGAAATACCTTGACCTCCCTTTAATGGAATCTTTCTTGATCAAAAATAGAAAAAATCATAATATCATTGCGGGAGAGCACCAAATAGACCAAATACAAAACGAAATTATGAAACAATCAACTTACCTTTAAAGGTTTCCAACCAGCTGAAATGACGACTCATGTAATTGCATCTAGTGAAAAATTTCCGGTCTTGAGAGGTCAAAAAATAAGATCTCAGTAGGCTCTCCAATTTTAATTTGAAGGAAATTTTAAAAGTTTTCAGTGAGGATCGCTAATAAGTTTTTAAATATCGTGATATGTTAAACAAAATAAACTAATAACTGATTGTTTATCGGCTGGGTTATCTCCCCAACTATATATATATATATATATATGTATATGTATATATATATATATATATATATATATATATATATATAATAATATATTTAACATATATATATATATATATATATATATATATATATATATATATATATATATATATATATATATTATATATATATATATATATATATATATATATATATATATATATATATATATATATATATATATATATATATATATATATACTATATATATATATATATATACTCTTTTTCTTATATATATATATATATATATATATGGACTTATTAACTTTCTGCGACCACTCGTGACACAATTGGTTTGGGTTGTAATTAGACACCATGTTGTTTCTCACTCTTTTATTATTAGGGGTGTTTTAGCCCCTCACACTCGACAAACAAAGCCCGTCTCACTTAAGACAAGTTAGACTCCATAAAACAACCTAGTCACAATAGACTAGGCCCATCAAAACAACCTAAGGGTCAATTAATTATTGGTAATTACATGATCCAAATTTAGCATTTATAAATAATAATGAATACATATTATTAATTATATAAAATTATCATGCTCATCAAATAAAGTAATTATAATATATGCATGCTCATTAAAAATCATTTATTTTTAATTACAAAATTATGGCACCATAAGCGAAAAATATACGGAAAATTTCCAGTAAAAAAAATATATTCATGAACACGTTAATTATACATTAACAATCACTTTTATATTTAATTACAAATTCTGGCACCATGAGCGAAAATATATTGAAATATTTCAAATAAAATAATCATACAATAAAATGAATAACACTTAATTGAACATCGAAATTCATACCACCGCTGAAAATAAGAGAATTATTAAAGGTTTTAATTACTAAGTGTTTTAATTACCTCCGACTCCTCTTTTGCTAAATACTGTCGAGAAAACTCCCGGTGGAATACTCTAGTAGTACTATTTTTACCTGTATTTCACGAAAGAAGAAATATACATTGTAATAAAAATACTTAAAGTTATGAATAGAGTATATATACAGTCATATATATATATATATATATATATATATATATATATAGGTATATTAATATATATACTTAGGCTTGGGGAATATTAATACTGGGGAAAGTATATCCTCTGCTTCGAATCACACTTCACACACCCCGTTTCACTCTTACCTTGCGTAGCCACTTTCAGAACCCCAACCTTACTATTCGATGGTAGCAGAGCTAATGACGCTCCCAATGCAGGGAAAGAGCTTGGATGCTTCCCGCTTGGCTATGCGTCATAAGAAAAAATGCATAGTAAAACGTTCTGAAACGAAATTTTGTGGAAGAGATTGCAAGAGAGAGCCACAACCTTGGAATGAGTTATAGAACTTTGGGTCTTGGAACAAGATTATTTGAAGAGGTGTATGCCTTACTCGATGTGTTACGAGGCAAGATTTGTTTGTAAGAATTTTAGGTGTTTCTGAGGGTGAGTCATGGGTTTCAGCGTGAGAAAGTTTAAAAGAATTTGCGCTGTTCTAACTTGTAAGAAGCTTGGCGCCTCTTGCAACACATTTGTTGATTCGATTCATTTGACACACAAATTTACTTACTACAAAGGACCCCCCTCTCGTAGAAATAATCTTTGCCAAAAGATTCGGTTCAATCAACATATGTGTGCAGTATGTCCAAAGTAAACAACACACTTGACCATTCTTGAGATGGTAGTACTCGCATCTCTAAATGGAAATGTGGCTGAGGTTATACGAGCAAAGATGGAAGTCAGGATAACCTGGTATTTGCTGTACAGTGCTGGCTATGTGTAATTTATTTGTTTCTGTCTCCAAATAGAACGTAACTGGAGACAAAATTCGCATATTAGTGTCAAATGGCAGTGCATTTTTCTTATTTCTTAAGAGTGTTTTAAAGTTTGCCATGCAATTTAAAACAAATGTTAATATCGCTAAATACTAACTACTTAGAAGAAAATTAGTGCTTCTTAAAACTATGTTAGCTTTATTACAAAGTATTCTAGCTTAAAAGTATGGTTAGTTTCTTACAAAATGAATGGCCGCCAGATCAGGATTTGATCAAGATTTAAACATAAAAGCTTTAAAGTTAATTAAAGCAAAGCAATACTGGTTATAGGTTATTGGTTATTAAAACAAAGCATTAATATATAGTACTTCCTGTTAAAATTATCAAGAAATAAAACTAAGTGTCAAGACTACTGAAACTATATAAAGCAAAACTATGCAAATTAATGAAATTATAAAAAAAACTATACAAAGCAATTCTCTTTAACAGTGAACGAAAGGCAATTTCCATTTCTTTCCTCTCTCCTTCTTCTACCTCTCCTCTGCCTTATCGTCTATTCCTTTCTTTCCAAGGTCAATCTACAATCATATGACCGAGTTTCACTGTTCATTCATGCGTGCATTCGACGACCTTGATGATCAGGTGATCGAAACAATAACGCTCAGGTGTGCGTACGGGTATACACAAACATGCACGAATCTATGTGTACATACTTAGTCTAATAAAAAAAACATATTTTTAATTTAATTAAAAATATTGTTATGGAATACATCCGTCTGGACGTTAAAATCACTGCTACAAAAGATATCTTTATATCTTTTTAATCTTTCTTTCCGTTGCTACAAAAGATATCTTTATATCTTTTTAATCTTTCTTTCCGCTGCTACAAAAGATATCTTTATATCTTTTTAATCTTTCTTTCGGAAAACTATCTCAACTTATTTTAAACTTCTTATTTAAAAACTTCTTTAATAGATAAAAATCATGGTAAACATTATGGCTCACCGCCTAAAATCTTAAGACAACTCGGTTAAAGAGCTTCGAAGGGGTAAT
This sequence comes from Trachelipus rathkii, assembly GCA_015478945.1. Lineage (NCBI taxonomy): Eukaryota > Metazoa > Arthropoda > Malacostraca > Isopoda > Trachelipodidae > Trachelipus > Trachelipus rathkii. The sequence goes on from JABUQX010113433.1 coordinate 42,387, forward strand.
ACCGGGGATTTTCACCCAATTGGTAACATCTCTTAAAAGAATCTCCTTTTGAGTGTGGTACTTTTTATCACCTTACGGGGATAAACCAACTTTAGTCTTTATAGATAATAATATTTACCCAACCCATGAATTAAATCTATTATATTCCTATATACTCATGTATATTTTACATATATATATATATATATATATATATATATATATATATATATATATATATATATATATATATATATATTTCTAGCTATCTCTTTCTTATCTACTGGATAAGCGTCACTAAGACGGTGGGTTTGTAGTGCTCTCTAGCTTAGAAGCGCTATTGCCCTTTTTCCCTAGGTACTGTCACCTAGGTAGTTTTTACCTAGACTATTCCATCCGGTCATTCTCCCTTTTCTTATAGATTAACTTGGAAAAAATGATTTGCAGACATCTGATCGGCAAGATGGACTTAAAATAAACAAACTTTATTGTTAATTTTCTTCTAAATTCCTAAGCGCCTTGGCTTATTTACTCTAGGTTTCGCTACCTAGCTCTTTCTAAACTGTCATCTTCCTTTTTCCTTATAGGTTGAAAACGAAAAATGATTAGCGGACAACTGGTCAACTAAATTGGCTCAATATAAACAAACTTTATTGTTTATATCTTATAAATTCTTAAGCGCCTTGGCTTATAAATTCTTAAACTTAAACACTATTGTTTATCTTACAAGATTCCGGTCGCACTGGTACTTATCGCCAGCCGGGGAACCTTCTTCGACTTATTTGCTAATTAAGTCGGACAGACTTCATTCACTCGAATGTCAGTCTTTGGCCGGAAAAATGTCTTCCGAAGATTACTGCTTCTTCATCTTCTTCTTCTTCTTCTTCTTCATACTTCTGTTTGTATGAGGATTTCTTTGTTCTTTGGCTATAAAACTCTCGTTTTCTGTAAAACGGGGCGACTCCCTGCGGATCACCTTTATAACTAAACTTTGAAATGAATGCGCTGTTCTTCGTAGAACATATTCATTTTTTCTACCTTGCCCTGTTGGGTCTTTTCTTTCGTTCGAGAGAGTCTCTTGACCCTCCTTTCTTGCTTGAAAATTAGGCTCTAAGGAGGAAGTGGTTGAAGGGTTTAGGCTCAAGTTGGCTGGGCCAATCGGATTTAGTGGAGAGGGGTACTTGGACATTTCCTCAACTCTCTGGTTCTCCGCCAGAGTTCTGCCGTTCCCACAACGTTCAGTTGCTTCCTCTCTTACCGCTTCTTGCTGCCTCCTTCTACGGGTCATCTCGACCCTTTTACTTTCCTTATCACCTCCTAAAACTATCTTATTCTCTAATTATCTTTGGTGCTACTTTAAAGCACTGTTGCCTATATAATGGGGTTCTGGACTGCACTGGTACCTTCACCTGCCAGAGACCTCCCTCTGCTTTCAGATTTAACTCTAAATCTGTGGTGGATCCCCGTGGATCGTTACCATAACTAAAACTATACTTCGTGGGGGCGACTCCCTGCTACCGGGTTCCTTAACCCTTGTTGGGGAGCATGGGCCTTTACTGGGCTCTCCCATATGACTTATTTAGCTGGCTAGCGTAATAATTTCCCTCGCCGCTCCAGTTTGTACGGGACTTTCGGTGAGTCGTGGTAGGTTCTGTACCTTGCTTAGCTGATGGGTTCGTCACGTTAAAACTCCACCAACACAAACCACTGTTTTAATTATTATTACACTCTCTTAAAATTAACACAAAAATTGGCTTAATTCTAATCACTAAAAAAACATAAGCTAACGTTTAGCTTCTCGATACGGTTTTTTTTTTTTTTTTAAAATTTTATAAAAGAAACGCTTCTTAATTATAAAAAAAAAATAGAGATACTTTAATTAAATAAATTTTATATATTCGCTTATCTCGTATATATATATATAAAAAAAAAAATTTATAATATATATATATATATATATATATATATATATATATATATATATATATATATATATATATATATAATTTCTTCGTTTCTATCCTTATTCCCCTTTCGTAACGCTTGACCTTGGCAGCGTTGCCTGCACTCAGTGTATGTGAGCGGGTCGCGCGTATATTGTGCAATTGGCCTGGTGCCAAGCTGTCTGCGTATTTTTCTCTCTTCTTGCTAAACTCTCTTTCCCTCTCTCTCTCTCTCTCTTATTGCTAAGCTCTCTTTCCCTCTCTCTCTCTCTCTCTCTCTCTTCTACTTAAATATATTCGTATATACATATATAGGTATATATATATATATTAGTGGAATATTAGTATCTTGTTACAGTTTAATGAATGTTAGTTTGAGAAAAAGAGATGTTAGAAGGAAGGTAAAATAAAGAAAGTTTTGGGAAAGCCAATAATGATCTTACGAGTTGTAATCAAAATTGGAAATTAGCACATTTCCTAAAATACGCTTATTTTATACTCATAAAAATATGGCACGCTTACGAAATATATAAAGATATAAAAATAACCTCTAAAATTATACCTTTGAATGACCATCCACGAAAAAATAATAAAAAAAAATAAAAAATAAAAATAATCAACCACTTAAACTACAAATATTTTTCACCACTTAATATAAAACAAACTAATTTTATATAAATGTCTGCATGCAAAAAATATTCATAATTACTAAATAATAATAATAATAATATTATATTATAATTATTGGTTGCAACCTAGTATTTTTATATTTATTTTTTTTTTTTTTTTCTGGGGGTTAGGGAAGGGGTAATTTCTTTGCTATTGTGGAGAACTTTTCTCCGACTTGACTCAAACTTCCTCTCTGGGCTGTTGAGTCTTTTAGAGAGGTTTTCCTCTCTGCTTCTGGCTGAGTGTGGGAGAGGCAAACGGCTTCCTCTTCTCACTGGCTTCGGAGAGAGAAACTTTTCCTCTCTATTTGGCTTCTTCCTTCTACGAGAAAGACTTCCTCCTCGTGACGCCTGCTTCTGCGTCGATTGGCTCTGTAGGAGATTGGGAAACTTTTCCCTTAAAATTTTTAAGAAAAATTACTGTAAATTTTAATTAAAATTCTTACTATGAGTCTCCTGGCTAAATATGCGGTGTAGAGTTTCTCTTTCTCGGTGGAGTGGAGGTTGTTGTAGGGGCTTTGTTTGGATGGCTGCTTGCAACATCTGACTGTTTGAAGTTCCACGTCCTTCTATCCAATGGCAAGGTTGCCAGATATGGACTTGTGCTTTCTGCGACCACTCGTCGACACAATTGGTTTGGGTTAATGAGTAGACACCATGTTGTTTCCACTCTTTTATTATTAGGGGTGTTTTAGCCCCTCAAACTTGACAAACAAAGCCCGTCTCAATTAAGACAAGTTAGACTCCATAAAACAACCTAGTCACAGCCGACTAGGCCCATCAAAACAACCTAAGGGTCAATTAATTATTGGTAATTACATGATCCAAATTTAGCATTTATAAATAATAATGAATACATATTATTAATTATATAAAATTATCATGCTCATCAAAATAAAGTAATTATAATATATGCATGCTCATTAAAAATCATTTATTTTTAATTACAAAATTATGGCACCATAAGCGAAAAATATACGGAAAATTTCCAGTAAAAAAATATATATTCATGAACAACATTAATTATACATTAACAATCACTTTTATATTTAATTACAAATTCTGGCACCATGAGCGAAAATATATTGAAATATTTCAAATAAAATAATCATACAATAAAATGAATAACACTTAATTGAACATCGAAATTCATACCACCGCTGAAAATAAGAGAATTATTAAAGGTTTTAATTACTAAGTGTTTTAATTACCTCCGACTCCTCTTTTGCTAAATACTGTCGAGAAAACTCATACCCGGTGGAGTACTCTAGTACCTTTTACTATTTTTACCTGTATTTCACGAAAGAAGAAATATACATTGTAATAAAAATACTTAAAGTTATGAATAGAGTATATATACAGTCATATATATATATATATATATATATCACAGTATATATATAGGTATATTAATATATATACTTAGGCTTGGGGAATATTAATACTGGGGAAAGTATATCCTCTGCTTCGAATCACACTTCACACACCCCGTTTCACTCTTACCTTGCGTAGCCACTTTCAAAACCCCAACCTTACTATTCGATGGTAGCAGAGCTAATGACGCTCCCAATGCAGGGAAAGAGCTTGGATGCTTCCCGCTTGGCTATGCGTCATAAGAAAAAATGCATAGAAAAAACGTTCTGAAACGAAATTTTGTGGAAGAGATTGCAAGAGAGAGCCACAACCTTGGAATGAGTTATAGAACTTTGGGTCTTGGAACAAGATTATTTGAAGAGGTGTATGCCTTACTCGATGTGTTACGAGGCAAGATTTGTTTGTAAGAATTTTAGGTGTTTCTGAGGGTGAGTCATGGATTTCAGCGTGAGAAAGTTTAAAAGAATTTGCGCTGTTCTAACTTGTAAGAAGCTTGGCGCCTCTTGCAACACATTTGTTGATTCGATTCATTTGACACACAAATTTACTTATACATATATATATATATATATATATATATATATATATATATATATATATATTATATATATACAATTAATATAATATGCCAATTATTTTCAAATAAGCAACAATAGTCAAAAAGTTAATTACATTATAAAGGCCTTGCCAAAAGTTACTTTGTTTGCTAATTGTCTAATTTGACCAAATCTCTTGTCAGTCAATTCCTGATATTCTCCCCAATAATCGTGATATTTTCCCCTAATCGTGATATTCTCCCCTTAAAAATTCCACCGGATCAGTAACAAAATTTACCCTATATAAAGGGTCAATTTTGTCGGTAGTTGAAACTGTTCGCTTTGCATGAAGATTTCACCCAAATATTTGGAATGGTTTTTTGAGGCAATTTGTAAGATTATTTTAATACCTATTTAAATGTTGGAGCGGTTATAGCTCTTTAGCTTTCATTTGATGCTTTTTTTTTTTTTGCTTTTGTTTTTGATTTGTTTTTTTTTAATGCTTAATCCCAGAATTATATTAGTAATTGAGATTCTAAATGAAGGCTAGAGAGGAAATGTATTAACAAGGTTATATATATATATATATATATATATATATATATAATTATGAT
>JABUQX010113433.1:57500-62312 GCA_015478945.1 Trachelipus rathkii
TTTAACTCTCTTATGTTTTACTGTTTTAACTCACATTTTCATGCATTACATACCTTAAAGCAGTAAATCAGTAAATCAATAGAGGTTGTTACCTAACACCAAAGGGATTAGTATTGCTTTGTTTTACTGCTTTACTGTTTACTGCATATGTTTTAGTGCTTTAACTCATGTTTTATCTGGCTTTAAAGATTTTTTACTGCTTTAACTTTTTGCTTTACTGTTTTAACTTTCTGTTTTACTGTTTTAACTCACATATTCTTACATTAGCATACTTAAAGCGTAATAGTAATCAATGAGGTGTTACCTAACACAAGGGGGGATTAGTAATGCTTTTGTTTACTGCTTTACTGCTTTAACTCATGTTTTACTGCTTTAACTCGTGTTTTACTGCTTTAACTTTCTGCTTTACTGCTTTAACTTTCTGCTTTCTGTTTTAATTTCTGCTTTCTGTTTTAGCTCTATATTTTATTAACTTATGTTTTTTATTTTGTTTTAATCTTTTTATTTAATTTTTATTATTATTTTTTATTTATTTTTATATTATTATTTTTATTATTTTTATTATTTTATTCTTTATATTTTTATTAATTTATTTGTTATTGTACTTTAATGCTATTGTTATTATTATTTAGAACACGCCTACACACGTGGCGTGCCGCACACACCACACACACACACCACACAGGCACACACACACCACTTTACACTTTATCACACTTCTATGGACCTTAAACACACATTATATGCACTTACTTTACCATAGACATTCATTTTACCTTAACCATTCAGTATGATACTTTACACACATTCACTAGATCTTATACACACTATTCATATGACAACTTAATTTATCCATAGACACTAAATTTACCTTACACTCACACACAGATTTTCTTACACTCACGCAGATAATTACTTACACTCACACCAGATTTACTTACCTCACACAGATTTTACTTACACGCAACACAGATTACTTACACTCATAACACAGATTTACTTACACACACAGATTTAATTACAATCGCACACAGATTTAAACACACAGCCACACCAACAACGACCACCACACCACAGCCCCGCACCTCACACATATAACGGTATAATTTTATTAACATTTTTGTTTTTTAATTAACACGTACATTTATATTACCATTCAAATATAACTAAAATTATTTAAGTTCTAAATTCTATAATAAATCAATATTATCTTTGACAAAGAATTTATTATTAAGATGTTAATACTTTTTTGTTTTATAAATTTTATAATATCGAAGTTTGAAAATATTTTACTAAAATTTTATGAATTTTATTAAAAACAATATATTTTACTAACTTTTTAAAGCAAATCAGTAAGGCCAGCCCTTAGCACCCCTCTACATCAAGCTATGCCACGTTTTTGTTCTATTGACTTACTGCTTTTACATCAGATGCTTTAGCCATGTATAATGTATAAATACAAAAATAAGTTCTTCTCTGCTAAAATATAACATGTATTTTATTAAATCATTCTAAGTTTTTATTTAAAAATAAATTATTTCACTTACATTTATATTTTCACTCGATTGTAACTAAAATATTTAAGTTTTTTCATATTCGGGTTTTCTTTATATTATATTATTATCTATGTACATTGCCAATTCATCACGAGAAAACAGCAACTACCTCACCTCTTACAGTACGAAACTGACTCTCTCTGTAAAACATGTGTTGAAATAACTACTTTAGGTCTAATTTAGGATAATTCCTTTTTGTAACTCGGGGCGAATTAAGCCTAATTCCATGTCAAAATATATTTCAAACTGACTTTTTTCTGTAAAATGTGGTGCATTAACTACGTTAGGCCTAATTTAGGCTAAATTTAGGATAATGGCTTTTTTGGTAGACGGGCTAATTTAAATCCTAATACAGGTCAAAGAGTATTCTCAGTCTAGACGAAAGGTATTGTTATTATTCTTCTTATAATATATTTCAATCTGAAACATGCTGGATCGGTAGATCCTTTAAGCAGGTAAAAGGAAATGTTTTCCTTACTGGTGTAATCCTTATCTCTATTTGACCTCGTATGTGATTGGTCGAGAATTATTTTTGCGTCTTTGAAAATTACTTTGTTCTTTAAACTTGTATTTGAGCAGGTTTGTTTTATTATCTTTTAGACCAAACTCATTTTAAAATCATAGCATATTAGCTGTTTAAGCGGTGCAACAAGTTATATGATTGTTATTAAAGTGTTTATTTTTACTAGTGTATTCATTTTATAATAAATACTTACATTGAGGAATAATTATTAATTTCACTAAAATAGATAATAATTAATTCCTAGTTCATAAGCTAACCACCAGGGCTCAGCATTAGCCCACCCGCAAAGTCAGCAACCACGCACCCCGCAGGTGCGTCGCGCGTTTCCGCCCGCCGCTTCCTGCCGCGCGTGCGCCGCAGGCGCAATATTTCCGCGTTTCACCGCCGCCGCGTGCGCCGCAGGCGCAATATTCCCTCGCGAATGAAATATATATATATATATATACTATATATATATATAATATATGATATATATATATATATATATATATATATATATATATATATATATTATATATATATATATATATTGTGTGTGGGGGTGTGTGTGTGTGTGTGGGAAGAGCGTAAGTGTGCTATGTGTATGTGTATGTGTGAATAAGAGATATAGTGTATGTGTGTGAATAAGTGTAAGTGTAAGTGTCTATTGGTAAGTGTAAGGCTTATAAGCTGAATCATCAATATAGGTGGTATCAAGATGACCTTTAAAGATGAGTCATCAAATTGGACACTAAAGCTGAGGTGCAGAAGCTAGTTATTAAAAGTGTGAGGCATCAAAGCTGAGGCATAAAAGCTGAGGCATCAAAGTTAGGCATCAAAGTTGAGGCATCAAAAAGCTGAGGTATCAAGTTGAGGCATCAAAGTATTGAGGGATCAAAATATGAGCTGGGTGGTGCGTAATGTTTAAGTGTGTATGTGCGTGTGTTTGTGTGTGTGTGTGTGTGTGTGTGTGGTGGTGTGTGTGTGTGTGTTGTGGGTGTGTGTGTGTGTGGTGAGTGTGTGCATGTGTGTTCTAAATAATAATAAAACAATAGGCCATGAAGTAATAAACTAAGTTATAATATAAATAAAAATAAAAGTTTTTAATAATTATAATCGCTTAATATGTGTAGTGAGTGTGCGTTTGTGTGAGTGGGTGTGTGTGGTGTGTGTGTATTTTGTTGCGTTGTGTGTTTGTGGTATGGTGTGTATAAATAATAATAACATAGGCATGAAGTAAATAACATTAAATATAATATAAAATAAAAATAAATGTTTTAATAATTATCGTATACAATGTGTAATGAGTGTGGGTGTTGTGTGCGTGTAATGTGTGTGAGTTGTGTGTGTGTGTATGTGTGTGTTTAATAATAATTCGCGATGGGACGCTTATTAATATTGGCCTGCGGGCGCGCGCGGCGGCGGTTACGCGGAATTATTGCGCCTGCGGGCGCACGCGGCGGGACGGGAACGCGAAATATTGCGCCTGCGGCGCACCGCGCGGGCGGGAACGCGGCGGGACGCACCTGCGGGTGCGGGTTGGCTGCCTTTGCGGGTGGGGCTCAGCTCACGTGATCTACTATAAATCTAATGAATTAATTATTATCTATTTTAGTGAAATTAATAATTTTTCCTCAATGTAAGTATTTATTATAAACATATGATATACACTTAGTAAAAAAAAACACTTTTAATACAAATGATAACTTGTGCACCGCTTTACAGCTAAAATGACTATGAATTTTAAAATGAGTTGGGTCTAAAAGATAATAAAACACACACCTGCTTCAAATACAAGTTTAAAGAAAAAAGTTAATTTTCAAAAGACGATAAAATATTTCTCGACAATCACATACGAGGTCATATAGAGGTAAGGATTACCCCGGAATCACAAGTAAGGAAAACATTTCCTTTTTACTGCTTAAGGATCTTACCTGATCCGCATGTTTCAGTGGAATATATTTATAAAGAATAATAATAACATGATTTTGTCTATACGGGAATCTTGACCTGGTATTAGGATTAAATTAGCCCGTCTAAAAAAGGCTTATCCCTAATTTAGGCCAAATTTAGGCCTAAGTGTTATTGGCCACAGTTTTACAGAAAAAGGTCAGCTTTGAAATATATTTTGACTTGGAATTAGGCTTAAATCGCGGGTTTACAAGGATTATCCTAAATTAAGACCTAAAGTAGTTATTTCAACACATTTTACAGAGAGAGGTCAGTTTTGTATCTGTAAGGAGTGAGGGTAGTTGTGTTTTCTCGTGATGGATTGTCAATGTAAATAGATAATAATAATAATAATAAAGAAAACCGATTATTTAAAAAACTTTGAAATATTTTTAGTTCACATTCGGAGCTGAATAATAATAAATGTAAGTGAATAATTGTTATTTTTTAATAAAAAATTATGAATGATTTTAACTTAAAATACATGTTTATATTAGCCAGAGAAGAACGTTTTTTTGTTATTTTATAACTTATTACATGGCTAAAGATGATGTAAAACAGTGTCAATAGGACAAAACGTGGCATAGCTTGATGTAGAGGGGTGCTAGGGCTGGTTTACTGATTTATTGCTTTAAGGTACGTTAAATATATATATGTTTCTAATAAAATTTCATAAAATTTTTATAAAGTTATTTTAAATTGATAGGTTATAAATTTTTAAACAAAAAAGTATTAACAGTTAATAATAAATTCTTTGTTCAAAGATAATTGATTGATTTATTTAGAAGTTTTAAGAAACTTTGC
>JABUQX010113434.1:0-13879 GCA_015478945.1 Trachelipus rathkii
TATTATATATTATAATAATATATATTATATATAATATATATATATAAGTATATTATATATATATATATATGTATTATTAATATATATTAATATATATTAATTATATTATTATATATATATCATATACTATCAGTATATATATATATTAATACTATATTATTATATTATCATTATATAGTATTTTATATAATATATATATCATCTATACTATATAATATATTATAATTATAGTATAATATAATTTAATTTATATATATCTATATATTATTATTAAAATTTTCTTATTTTTTTTCATTTTTTCTTCTTTGTTTATTTTATTTTTCAGTTTAATATTATTTCCAAGATTTCTATTTTTATTTCCTTTTTTATACATATGCCTCCACTCACGAAAATTTCAACATATATGAGGGGTATTATATCTTACGAATGTGATGTGATACTGAATGATTCATGGTATATAAATTTTTTGTTCTCGCAGAAATCTTTCAAATTTTATATTTATCAATATATAAATAGTAATTATCAATTACTTAATTTATAAAGAGCTACTATTAAGATTAGTACCCTACTAACCAATTAGATTTTAAAAACTAGACACCAAATAACCAATTGCAAGAGTTGTAGCACTAGAGAAACACTTGAATTTAAATATTAGTTTATGCTTTCTCACAACTGGGCAGGAGAGAAAAAACTATAGAAATTTCTATAGGTTGGTAATATAATTTAAATTCAGATAATAATTGCTCTAATTTTATTTGACCAACTTTCGCTTAAATATAAGAGAATTTTACGTTTTCACTATGAATATATTATTAACCTAGCTCATAACTGTGATTCGATACAATCCATTATACAGATTTAGTAAAGTATGTTTTTGCTGCTTGGTGTTGAAGAACGCAGTGATGATAATTGGAAGAGCATTTATATATGTGTGATGTTTGGTTTGTGGACCGTCGCCGAGAAGAAGGGTTTGTTCTGTCCCTGGGTGAGGGGTGTTAAATAGATTGTTTAGTGTTTTGATTGAGACATTGATTGTTAACGTTATAAGTTTGAGGGGGGGTTTAATATGTTTTTTGAGGATTTTTAAGAGGTTGTATTATAGACAGAGGGCATTAGTCTACGCACTTATGTTTTAGTTACGAGAGCGTTAGTGTCATCACAAAAATTCAGTCAATATTGAGTAACTGAAACTTAAAAAACAATGCAACGAGGAGCACATTGACTGCATATCACTTTTTTTTAGAGGATTTTTTTATTCAGCATCCAAGGTCAAACACTTATAAGTTAAAAAAACCTAAACTCACAGCAACACACTAAGGTAATATGACCAGACAAATCCGTGTTAAACTATAGAGACACACCGCATACGATACTCTAACTATTAAAATGTATTAGCACATCTATACGACTATATATACATACACAAAAACTTCAGTGCACAGCACAACGATATGTCAATCTTAATTCTAGTGAGAATGTGTAATAGATACTAGTGTTAAGCAAATATTTTGACTAGCATGAATAAAGATAAAATTCTTGAATAAAGCGTATTTAACTATACCATTCCTCTAATATTTATTGGCGTAGTTAAATTCATTGCATCGAAATACTATATCCACTTATTTACTTTCATTGTATTTGACAATCACTATATATTATATATATATAGTATAATTTAAGTGAGTGTAAATAGTATTTAGTTACAATAATAAAAGTAAGATATTCTAATAATAATAGGATTTATTATTATTGGGTAATAGGAATTATATCATTAAGACCAATATTAAGTTATAGAATGTAAATATTAAAGTTGCTTCTAATTCAAGGATTTTCTTTTAATCATGGGCTGGGCAAATATTATTTGTACAGCTAGGGCTCAGCATATCACAACTAGAATTAGGATTCGACATATCTATGAGTGCTTATAGGTCCTATTGGAGTTTGTTAATGCGTGATTAGCCTTATATATAACTCAATTATTTTAATGATATATGGTTTCGTGCGGTGCATAGGTTTAAAAATAACCAACGATTTACGGATGAGTACGTATTACCTCATGTGTATAGTGTTGATGTAATTATCATTTTACTATTTTTTACTCATTATTAACCTTAATTAAATTCTTGTATATAAGTGTGTACATGACTTCCAGTGAGCGAAAATCCTTAATATAAATATAATAGTAGTGCGGTCTAGGTGGTTGCCATTAGTAATTTTAATTAGGGTACACTATTACCACTACTCATTTATTTGGGTAACATTATAAAAAATCGCTCAAGTTAACCTAACCTACAATATAACCATCAAACAGCTCAATTACATACACTAACCAGACAACACAAACTTTCTCTCTTTTTGTGCTTTTATATTTTCTAATATATTTATCAAAAATTTTCTTCTTTCTTCTATTTAACAATTTTTTTTCTAAAGCTACATAAAAACCTAATTTACAGCCTAGCCGGTTATAGGAGGGTGAAGCGGAGAGTCAACGCACGTTATAAACTCGGAGTTTGATGCATATATATAATAGGTACGGTAATTAATACATATAAACAAATCTATGCAGGATTTATGTGAGTAATTATTGAAAGGAGTGGACTGCTGTTTATATCATGTAATTATTAACTACCTAAATATTTATATATTTTTCTGTATATATATAGGCCGCTACAATGATTAGTGATAATGGACTAATACTAAATATTATATATTATTCAGTTAGGGGTAGTCTCCTATCAATACTCATGCTCTAGTCTGGTGCATTATGGAGGGTGATTTTGAACTTATGGTAGGTGTGAAGTCTATATAATAATATCTTTCCTAATTCGTATTTAACTAGTAATGAGACAAAAATTAGTAGGCATCCAATTTCTAAGCACAAAGACTTAAATATGCTTTTCTTAAGAATTAGGCACAAGTTTAAATATTATACAATAATAGGAATAATAATAAATTTAATAGAAATGCGGTAATTTAATAAAAATAATCAATAACTATATAAATCTGAAAAATCAAAATATAATGAATAAATCTATAGTAAATATAATATTATAATTATAAATTATAATTATATAAATATTAATTTACATATTTATTTATTATAATTAATAATTATTTTAAAATATCCTATTATAAACATATATTTTATATTTAATATTAATATATAGTTATATATTATATATAATATATAATATTATATTAATTATATTAATTATGTTTACGTATATATATAATTATATTATATATATATATTATAATATATAATATATATATTATATTAGAATATAATATTATAAGTATATTAATAATATTATATATAGATTATATAAAAATAATATTAAGAAAATGCTACCTATATTAATAAAAATTATCCTTATCACAATAAATAATTATATATTATTATTTTCTACTACTACTAGAAGAATATTATATAAATTTACTTTTATACTTATTACTATAACTACTATCTAACTACTATTAACTACTACTTATAGTTTATACTGAGGGAGGAGGACGAGGGGAACTTGAGAAGCTGGAGAGGAGGTAGATACTTGAGAGAGCAGATCTGACTATAAGATCGATGCTAGCGAGAGCTACTTTTTTTCATATGCAACTGTATGTGAATTATAAGTAAAGAAAGTAATTACAAATCCATGGCACAATATATAGAGTATATCATCTTATTAAACGTTAGTGACAATATGGCACGAATAAATATACGTGTGGACTAAACTATTCATTATAAGGTTTATTCGTATTTGAGACCTCGCGAGTAATGCTAGCATATCATTCTATGTACTTCCTCATCATTTTCGAGAGTAGAGAGAGTAGATTGTTATCTTCTCCTATAAGAACAATGAGGAATAACATTTTATACGATATTGAAGAGACAACACCTCACAAGTTTGGAGATTGAGCACATAACAAAGGTGATGAATTGAGGTAAATTCGTCGTATTTTGGTAGAGGCTGTACATCCATTAGTTAACAAATTGTCTCAAGTATATCTCGAGAGAGTAATTATGTCATTCGATTGAAATTGAAGTATAACAGCTTAGGTGAAAAATATAAACATGTTATTCACTAAATATGAGAGTATGTAAAAATACCAGTGAACAAACTATAAAAGAGCTCTCATTTTAAATGAGGTCTCAGATAACTTACTTCAAACGAGGAACAACTACGGAGTAATTGCGGCAGGAAAATAAGGAAGAGAGATCTAATCTTACTCACTATTTCATAAACAGGGAGAGCTACACCGAATTAAGATAAATAAAAAGTAAAATAGAGAAGAAGAATTTTTCACGCCCATAAGTTTGATTGCCTATAAATTTTGTCTTACATCATCTATTAACCTCAAGATTGAAATCGCCACTTAATGAAAGATATATAGAGTTTGCATATATTATAATTCTCACTTAATGACAGCTAGTAATATATTCCTTACTTATTTTGAGGCTCCACGTTCTATAATCGCCAGTATATTGCAATTGTATATATTATTGTTGCTTTTCCATAATATATACACTTTTTGGATAGGTCAATACTTTTCCAACAAAATTTGAAACTAGCACATTTTTCATACACAATAATGATCCAAATCACAGCATTTACGAGTGTTCTCAACTTTCTTTTCTTTCTGACTCTATCCACACTAAGATAAGTATTGCATACTCATTGAATGTGCAACATTGTTCAAAATGTCATTCACGAAAATGTGAAAGGATCGATTGCTGCATTTACATTGGAGTTATAGACATTAATGTCTATCGTGAATTACAGTACTACTGCTACTGATATCCTTTTTACTTGGTTTAATTTTAAATTATTACTGACTTAATTATTTATTTTATTAATATTATTTTAATAAATTGATGAAAAAGTAAGTTTGTAAGTAGTTACTTTATTGTACCGAGCTAGTATAACAATGATTAATAGTAAAGTTAATATATATTAATATGTATATAATATATTGTAAATATATATAGTTGACATAACATTGACTTAACAATTATGCCCACTAGAATCAATGTTAACTTGTAGGATATTAACAGCGTTATTAGTAGTAGTAGTAGTTTGATGCATAGTTATTTTTTTGTTAAGCACAGAAATATCTTATTATTTTATTGCAAGTAAGGAATTTTTAATATAGATTAATTAATGTATTCTTAATTTTTATTTATACTTTATATATGATTATATAATATATATATATATATAATTATGCCATTAATTCATTAAATGTTAGTAAGAAGAAATGATAGTCTTATTTATAAACAAATAAAAATGTATATATATAATATATATATTAATTATATATATATTATATATATAATTATTATATATATATATATATATAATAATTATATATATATATATATATATATTAAATATATAATATTTATATATAATATTAATATATATATAATACTAAAATATATATTTCATAATGTTTTTTAGCAATTTTTATTCTTTTTATTATTTTATTTCGAATACTAAATTGTGATTATTTATACTCATTATTTTCACTTTTTTTATATCTTTATGCATTGAAGAAAAAATCTTTACTCCTTTTTCTCTTACGGACAATTTTTTTAAACCCCAAAATATCCGGAGAATGCCTATTCTCAGAGTTCTGATGTTTTGTATTTTAACCCACTTTCGCAGTTACAATATGTAGATGTTTTATTATATAATTCAGCTTAAAGCTACTTAATGGCCTACTATAGGAACATTTCTAAAGGATAAATATAGGTCACATTAATTCAATTTGTATATATTACGTGCTTCCTTATCTATGCATCATCTAATTCACACTTTATCTACTGGATAATTTACCGGGGGCAACTGATCGAATCCTATACCCAGATACTCACGATTGTATAGGTTATTATGGGCTATTTGACGGCTGAATGTAGAGAGAATAATTAATTTATAGGTGAGCTGTTAGCGTAGACCAGATGTATTTTCCTTTCTAATTTTTTCATTACCTCAATTGTGAGTGCATTATTAAAATATGTTGCTCTAGGAATATGACATAGTGGCCTTTATCATGTTCCACAGTTTGAACCTCTAAATTCTCTCGTGTAAGATATTACTAGAGCATCCAAGCTGTAGAACTTTATATGTAATAAAGAGTAATATAATGAAAATCATAGAGTCTAGAGATTAAGTTAGGTTTAAGGTTAGGTTAGGTTAGGTGTAGCACGTGGTAAGCGTTCAGAATCGTTTGTATACACCACAATATGAGATCTATCCATGTGACATCTTAACACTACATAATAGACTATACATTTCAACTAAGCGAACCATTTAATCTATAAGGACTACATGGCATCTCGCACTGAGTCACTTCTTAATGTGCAGTGTCACAATACACAACTGCTATTTAATAGGCTCGGCTAATATAAATATAGTTTTGACAGCATAATTAATCTTATATAAGAAAATTTATATGAATAATACGATTTTTAACTTAACTCATTCCTGTCACCTTAATATATGTAATTATATGTAGGTACTAAGTATAAATTCTTAGTTATACACGGAAATCCTATATCTCAACTAACTATATATTTCATTATATTGTTTGAACTATATATATAATGTATATTACTATTATAATATAAATAATATATTATATAGTAAAGATATACCATATTATAGTATATTATATATTATATTAATTATTACTATTAATATAATTAATCGTTCAAACAATAAGAAATAGTGGGAATTAAATATTTTCGAGTGATCAGAAATTTACAGCCATTATATTTTAGGAGAATGGAGTAATTATATAATTAACTCAGCTTGATTTACAAGAATTTCTATTAATTCTTTACATTATGCATGCGATTATTTTAAAATATTTGTACACTTAGCTCACAACTATTGTCAACTAAGAATTAGATGACATATTACGAGTGCATTAGGTGCTTGAGTTGTGATGGCGTTGATAGTAGCTCTATATTTTAAGTAGTCAGTGCGGTGCATGTTTAACACTGAATTTCGAGCGATCACTATGATTGAGATGGTGTGTTTTTATTTCTTATTTTATTCACTACTATTTATGTAAATAACACTAAGGTGATAGACTAGGATTTGACTCTCTCAGGCATTGGTTAAGAATTTACATATAATTGAGATCTAGGTGAGGTTTCAATTGACTGTTCGCTCTCTTATATAATCATTGTTACCTAATCCTTTATAGTTTTCAATCTTATTCTGTCGACTCATTTTATTATAACACTAAACTTATAACACACAACACCAAAAATACTATAGTATAGATATAGGACTATTTTCGAAGTAGAAGCAGGCGCTATACATTATACTCAGTTCTAACGGGGATCTCAGCCACTTTTAAAATTCATTAATATATGTATATTAATATATATGTTATAAATAATGTATAATAAATTTCTTACGATACTATCAATACGTCGATCAAGCACATAAAATCTAAAATAGAGTATTGGAGATTTACGATTACAGTTTGGTAGTCGTAATTATAAATCTAAGTAAAAATCTTAATATTGCGGTTTTGAAGATTTGTAAGAGTCATGCTTTAATTTAGTCATATTATAATACTGCATATATCTATGATTTACTTTTCCACGCCTAGTTTGAGGATAGCAAACTAATATGATTTGGAGAAATCAGCTGAGTTCCAAAATAATCAAATCTTCGCACTTGAGTTTATCAGGAGAGGGAGTTTATATAATATTCTCGAGTTCGAGCTTTTTACTTAATAACTAAATAACTAAATAATCTATTTATTCATAATAACAATAATTAAAATAATTTATTGAATAATAATAATATAAAATAGAGTTAATAAAATATTATATAGTAGTAATTCGTTATATATAGTATAATATATATGATATATTATATATATACATATATATATAGTTATATATTATATATAAATAGTATATAGGTTATAATAATATAATTATAAATATTAGATATTGTGGCAAGATACATTCTATACAAATAAAAATATCAAATTTAAAAAAGGGAAGAATAACCAAAATCTTTCTTTTGATGCCAATTATATTTTTAATATCAGAACAAATTACTATTATTATATTAGTATATAATATATAAGTTAAGTTAATTAATACTATATTATTAATTATTTATTATATATTATAAGATAGAATAATATTATACTAGATACTTTAATAGTTATATAATATATACTATAGTATATTTAATATATAAATTACTACATATTTAAAGTATAATTTATATATTATATATTATATAATATATGTGTATATATAATAGTATATATAATAGTAAAATACATTACAAGTTCAATCTTTTTTTTCTCTCATTTCAAAAATAGTTTTTTTTATCTTATTTTTCTTAACTAGATTGAGACAGATGAGAGAGCATGACTACTGAACTTGACGAGAGACACGTAGAAGCAGAACTAACGTAACTGAGATTTACTTACGATAGACTATGAACTGGACTACTACTATCTACTGGGAGAGAGGTCTATACGAATAAGACTTACAGTAATCAGTAACTTAACTCAATTTCTCCATCTATCATTTATGGACAATACAATAATATTGAGCATCTTTCTGAGATAGAAGATGAGATAAATAATTAGAGTGACCTAACTTTTATCTATTATTTTAAGGGTGTGGTTAAGCAATAGAATTCTTATTCATTTATACTCTTAGAGCTTATAGTACTGCATCACAATTTCAAAACATACTCAATCTATTATTTCTAACCTTGTTATAGCAACTTCATGTGACTCAAAAACTAGAGAGACAGAGGCTATATAGAGATTTCTTAAGTACATTTTCGAAATATTAAATTGATCTTTTGGCTACTCCTGTCCAGGTTATTACCTGATTTGATAATGATAGCTAATATTTGTGCCATTGTAAGAAGGCCAATGTATGTAAGTTACCAAAAAGCCTAGCATTATCATAATGATATTTATTAAATAAAGATAAAACTGTTTTTCACAAGTTCAAATTTTTATTGGTTTATAAAATATAGGGGGGACACATTCTAAGAGCATATAACAACAAATTACGGCACGTTGAGTAACGGACGCAAACAACGAAGGAAGAGAGAGATACAAGGTAAAGAGATATTCTTTTAAACGTATCTTTGATTCACGTAATATATATTCTACTCTATTAAAGAATAACACATCATAATACACATTATTATTTTAAATTATCCATTATATTATAAATTATATATAAATATAATATACCAATAAAATAATCATATATTTCTAACTTTACTTCATTTAAATCATATCTAATAATGAACCTTATTACAAACTCTTGGATGTAAACCCATAATACTGAATTGCGAAGCATGATAGATTACACAAGACTAAGAACCTTTATTTGAGGCTCTAGTTTGAGTCCCAAGAGATCATAATACGGTAGGAAAAATAAATGTATGTTGGAAATCAACTGAACGGAAATAGATGAAACTATTTTCGCCAACAAACTAACATCAAGTTAGTCCAGATATTTTCTCCCTTCTACAAGAAAGATTGCCATATAAGGTTTGCACATGGATGTCATCTACTTTTCGCTACACTCTCTTTCTGTCTCTGGATCTCTCTCTTCAATTCATTTCTCATGTTCACTTTGTCGGGGATCACTGTCAATTTTCCTCAATCACTCTCACTTTCATTATTCTATTTCAGGTAGTGGTAAAATTTATCATTGGATTCAAATAGTAATGAGTCTTCACTAGTAAAATGGGAATAAAGGGATCGGATTGGAGGCTTATGAGCTAATTGTATATTTCGGAAGTTATATACATTTAAGGTGTTACCACTTTAATATAGCATGGATATTCGTATTTTTTAATATTATTAATTTGTCAATTTTATTTTTTATTATAAAAATGAGAAATAAAAGATAGTTTGTAGAGTCGTATAGTGAAGCTAGGTAACAGTATATTTAATATAGTTACAGTAAGTTAGTAGTATATTTAGTACAGTATATAGTAGCTTATAGTAGTAGAAGTTTAGTTTAAGTTAAGCTAATAAAAAGATATAGAATACTATTTTTTGAGTGAAGTGAATTTAATAGGATTTAAATGAATTTTCATTTTTATCTTTTTATTTTTTTTAAATATATATATATTATATATATTATATATAATTATATATATAATATATATTATAAATTATTATTATATATATTATAATTATATATATATAATATATATACGTATATATTTATATATATTACATATATATTAATATATATTAAATATTTATATAGTATATTAATATATATATATAATATATGATAATATATATATATAATAAGTATTAATTTCAACTATAATTTAATATAATTATTATTTCTATTTAATGTGATTTATTTATCATTTATTTACTTCGTTTATTATATTCCTCTAATAAAATCACATTTACTCTATATTTTTAACTTTATTATAAATTTACTATATAACTTTTATGATATTGATAGCAATTTATTAATAGTTCCACTTATGATTATGTATTTAGAAAATATTGAGGTGAATGTCTATATAATTAATACTATATATATATTATACTTATTATTTTTACTACTCTAGTTAAACATTAAGATAAGAGGCTCTACACTTAAATAAGTTATAAAACCCCATAACATAATCAGATTACTTGAATTGTAACATTGCTTATATGAATTTAATATTTTACATTTTACACTGCCATCATCACTTAGTGTTTTAATAAAATATAAATTAGTTTTTAATATGTAGTAGATCATTTTACTCCTTCAAATCTTCACATAACTCAGTGTAGCATTTTAAGTAATTGTTCTTATATATTTAACCTTGACACAATCATGATCGAATGCCAAAATTAAACTATTGTTAGTTTTTTAGTCTGAGCTTATTATGCACGCTAGTATGAATAGAGTAGATTAATATTATTTTAAATTATATTGTAGGGCTTCTGTGAAATGTATTTTTCAACTTTTGGTATTTTAGTATTTAATTTAAATTCATTTATATAGCATTATTTTTATAATATGGTGGGATATTAGGAGATAGTGTTGTATCAAGCTAAGACCGTTTTTGTATTTTTTGTAGATTCATAAAAAGATTTGTTTAATAACACATTTGTTTAACATATGCTGCCCCAAAGGTGTAAACTAATATCTTATTAATATAGGTCAGGGTTTTAAAACTTACTAATCAAGCTTTCATTACCTTTCATCTGCCTCAAATTTAAGGTGTTAATTAACAGTCTAATTTATATTAATAATTTCTGAAGATTATAGATTATAACAATACATTTTTTTGAACAGAAAGTGAAGTTAAAACTCGAAACGTTGTCTTAAATTCAGAGACAAGCTACACTAGTATCGAGATGTTGAATCCCAAAGATATCCAAAGGCCAAAACGTCATAGAAGGAAAAAGATTCCAGAAGTGTTTATGAGAGATACAGTTTCCACAGATTCTACAGCTTCAAATGATTCTTCACCTATCTTAGGACACGATCAAGTTGATAACGTTTCATTGTCTTTACAACAGCCTAAAAACTTTGAAAACGTTCACAAGGTTGTGGAAAAAGAAATTGAAGTTGTACCTAAAAGCATTGAAAAAACTTCTGTCGAAGGCGTGTGCAGTGACGGATTTGAAGAAATGGATCCGAGAACTAATGCTCAAAGTGATTTAGAAATAGTCAATGAAAGATTAAAAGAAGAAAGTTCTTCTGAAGAAGTTCCTAAAGATAGTCATTCCGTCAGTAATAATACAAATGCTCAATTATCAGTTATTTATATTGAAGATCTGAACGAAGAGGAAAGTACTACAGACCCTCTCACACCTCCCACTACTAAGAGGAAAAAATTTACTACAAAATTACAGGTAATATATATATATATCATATATATATATATATATATATTTATAGTATATGTATATAGATAAATATATAATATATATAATATAATATATATATATTAAGTATATATAATGATATATATATAATATAATACTATATATATATATATATATATATATATTATCTATATATATATAAAGTAATATATTAATTAGTATATATATATTTATATATATATATATATATATATATATATATATATATATATATATATATATATATTTCTTCTTTCCCATATTGTGGGTGAGGTGCGCAATGTGCACCGGAAACAAAAGTCAGTTCAAGAACATGACGTAAGTAGAAAGGAAAGCTATCCTCCCCTCTACCATCCCTCCATACCCTTAAGTGAGAGCTCGTCACACTAATAAAAAACCCCCCTAGGGTTTCACAAGATGGACCTGACCCTCACTTTGGTATCTCGTCAATGTATAGTTCATCCCTTTGAGCCACGCCCACGAACCATAACGCGTTGCAGAAACCCCAACATCACTTGCTATGTATGCACATTTCTCGTCTTCGCCGCACCCACATTCATTCTTCAGACATTACCACTTTTTCTTCGGTCTCCCAGCCGGTCAGTATTCAGCATTCTCACCACTATACATCCTCTAAGCCAATCGACTATCTTCCATCCCTTCCATATGACCAAACCATCTTAATACTCTCGTTTATTATCTCATTTAAACTCTTACTTCACACCACACAACTCTCTAACACATTCATTCCTATTTCTGTAATTCTTTCTCACACACTAACACGCACTAAGATTGGGTCCTCTCGAAACAGATTGTGACCGTTTGATCTATAGCCTCTTATTCCACACCATAGTTTCACTACTATATATTAACACCAATTAAAACATACACTCATGTAAAACAGAGCACTCAAGACTTATCCCTTTGTATCCACCAAAGTTTTATATTTCTATGTGCCGCATTCACAACTTTCCTACCACACACTTCATTATCCGTTCCTTTTTCATCCAACATATAGCCTAAATATTTAAACTCGGTACTTGTTCCAATTGCTCACCATCTAACATGATTTCACAACACGAACTCGCTCAATACCATCAATTTACTCTTATCTACATATTTCAAACCCCCTCCTTTTATTCCTTTTATAGCACCGTGGCAAACTAGTCTACCAATCCTCTCAAACTTTCTACAACAAGAAGGGCACTCTCCACTCTCATTCTCCATCAGTCTAACACCTTCCCTACCATCCCTACCTCTAATTTTTCATCACCCCATCCATATACACATTAAATAGCCAAGGAGACCTAACCATTCCTACCTCACTCTATTATTAATATTAAACCATTCAGTCCCCACTCCATTTATTCTTGCACACGCTTCTCTATCTACTTTCATTATGATTCCATTCAGAAGAAAACCACTAGGAATATGTATCGCTACCACCTGCCACAGCACACCTACTAATCTTGTCATACGCCTGTTGGAAGTCCATAAAACTAAATACAATTTATTCTTCTCTCATTTTCTGTCATTTGTTTCAATGTGAAGATTTGATCTACAAATCCTCTATCACTTCTAAATGCATCTTGTTCTTCGCCAATCAGTCCCTCAGTTACTCGACGTACCCTTTCAACCAAAATATCAGTTCACATCTTCCCTACAACACTCGATAAACTTATTTTCTATAGTTCCTACAATTTCTTTTATCTCACTTACCCTTATATAAGAGTACCTCCTCCAATCCTTTGGAAATATACCTTCCATAGACGCTTTGCTACACAACCTCCATATCCAGTCAACCACAATCTCTCTCCATTTTTTATCATTTCATCAGTAATTCTATGCCTGCAGATTTACCACTTTAACTTTATCACTCTAGCTATTATCTCCTCTCTACTAATTACTCGTCCCCAATACGCGCATTGTTTCTTACACATCAAACACACATCATCCTATCACACCTGCTTCATTATTG
>JABUQX010113435.1:0-20000 GCA_015478945.1 Trachelipus rathkii
CGATTGCTTCGTTCCATTGTTGGGTGTTTAACCGTTTTCGCATTTATATCGTGAAACGCTTTTTCGCGTTTTCATTGCGCCACTTCCAACATATATATATAACCCATATATGCCATATATATAAATATATATATGTATATATATATATATAGCAGCATATATACACTCTCTACCATATATATATATATATATATACTTATTTTCTGCTTTATATATATATATAACTATATATATAACCAACATATACTATATACATATATATATGCTATTTATATACTGCTATTATATATATATATATATATATACGGTATATAATCCCTTTTTCTTTACATGTAACCACCACTCCATGGGCATAGCCCGCGCTCAGGAGGGGCAGATTATTAATTAAATGGGATGGTACATGCCGATGCCATACATTAAAGACTATTACTGTAAAATATTGTTTAATACTTGATCATTACTTTGTATAATATATATATATACTTATAACCCCTTATATATATATATATATATATATAACTCTATATAACATATATATATATATGCTCCTGCATCACTGCTATATATACTATATATATACCGCTATACCTCATATACTATGAAAATAATACATGTTTCTTATATTTTATTTTCCTATATGCTTAACTCTATTAATAATCATAATAATAATAATAATAATAATAATAATAATAATAATAATAATAATAATAATAATAAATGACAATAATAATAAAATATTTTATTTGCCATAAGGATGAACTTGAGCTGCTGATTTAATGTTAGTCTTTATAATGCTTGGAGCCTTTGTTGCAGCTGTCGAAGAGAAAAATAATAAAGAGTATTAATAAGCAAATAAATAAATTTTTTACACATATTTTACTGATTTACAAACTTCGAATTTCTTAGATATTACACAACAAAGGTTTTGAATAATCAATAAAATGGTACAAAATAATTATCACAATGTTTGATATTCCAAAACTTAATGGTTGATTTTTATAAAATTTAAAATAACTATAAATTGAATTCATTTATTTTAAAAATAAACTAAAGATTTTAAGGAGGGAAGCTTTCTTGGGGTAAAAAAACCAAAAAAAAAAAAGATACCGTGAAGAGGTTATAAAGGTAGGAATACACAATATCAAAGTCAAGAAATTCAGTTCAAAGGGACAACAATCTCAAAATAAACCTACATGAAGTGGTATAGTGGTAATCGAACCCTTTATTATGCTAGCGTTTAGCGATTATAAAAAAAAGCTTTGCGATAGAAAAAATGAGGCAGTTTGCTTCCTTTCGAATAAACAATAGTATACGGTAAAATGGTTTTGCTTTATATATATATATATATATATATATATATATATATATATATATATATATATATATATATATATATATATATATAACCTCTATATACTCTTAACTATATATATATATATATATATATATATATATATATATATACAAGTATATATATATATATATATATATATATATATATTTATATCTTCTATATGTATATAAATATTGTTTTTTTATATATATATATATATATATATATATATACACTTTAAGTATGTCTATATGATATGTGGATAATGGTGGTCAGTAATATGTTGCCTGGAGGATAAGTGTGTGAAGAATATGAACGCAAAGAAAGACATATTAAAAATGGGAGGGAGTAATTTCTGTCCAGCTTTCGAGAATATGCGTGCTCCTCCATGGACAAATTTATGTTGTGACTGAGAAAGAAGGTGCCATAATCATGGGGATGTGATGAGTTGTGAGGGGGAGTATGGTTGTGGCCCACCTGGGCCAAAGATGGGAACCCTTACCTTGACGATCTACCATAGTGAGGGTTAATCCCTTTGTCCCATGAAGCTTTAGGGATGGATTTTCTGACTACGATGAGTTCTCGCGCTAATTAATGGTACTGAGGGCGGTAGGCTGGGCTTCTGCTCAGACTTTTGTCATATTCTTCTATAGCTTTTCTTTTCCGATGCTCGTTGCGCACCTTACTCCCATAAAAGGAAATATATACAGATAAAGAGAAGAAGAAGATATATGCTATATATATATATATATATATATATATATATAATCACATTTATGTTTATAAAATTTTATATATATATTTTTATATACACATATATATATATATATATAAAATACTCTTTATATATATATATATATATATAACATATAACATATATATATATATATATATATATATATATAATATATATATATATATATATACTATATATATATCTCAATATATATATATATATATATATATACTGCCTATATATATATATATGATATATTTTTTTTTTTTTTTTTTTTTTGAGAAAGACTTTACAGGGACACCACTGCAAGAGCGGCGCTGTGTCAGTAAAACCTAACAAGGAAACACAGAATGAAAAAAAAATAACGGGATCAAGAAGTTTATATTCAATAAAAGATGTTCAGCTCAAGGAGGAACGCAAAAATTTTGTCACTTCGAAAATGTGGGTAGTCAGATAAAATATAAGCAAGGCGATTCCGAAAAGGAATGGTAAGTATGTCAGGAAAGAACTTGAGTCGGATGGCTGAGATTTAGTTGCAACCCACAAATATATAGGCGATAGTAAGAGGAACACACGAAGAACAAAACAAACAGGATGGGGGGGGGGGAGTGGGTGGTCCTCTTTCACCATGTGAAAGTCATGCATGAGATTGGTATGTTCAATTTGCAAACAGGCGAGAATCATCTCCTGACGGTGACTCCGTTTACAAGAGGACGGCCAGTGATCTAAACGATGTTTAAGATTCCGCAGCTTGGCGCCACGAGAATCCTTCGCCCAACAAGTCTCCCAGCAGGAGAGGAAACCCTGACGGACACACGCGTAAAAATCAGTCGCAGGGAGGTGTCCCAATAGTATAGTCAGTGGAAAGAACAGTCTGCTAGTTACCCTGCAGGTAGCAGCATGGTTGGCTTCTGTATCAGCTTTCTCGTTCCCCTGAACATCCACATGGGAAAGGACCCAACAAAACTCAATGCCCCTTCCATTCAATTGAATAGAGCCTATGAACTTTTGGACAGATGAAATCAAAGGATTTCTTGTTGACCGGTCGAGCGGAGCAAAGAGAGCGCCTCTAAAAGGATCAAGATTGTATAACGATGTCCGGGTGGTAGGTTGCTGATTCTGCACATAGTCAAAAACAGCGCTATCAGCTCAGCTGTAAATATGGACGTATAAGTAGGCAGGGAGTAGGAAATGACGAGATCTGGAAAGACAGCTGACACCCCCACTCCGCCTCCCGTTTTGAAGCCATCAGTGTAGACAGGTGTTGAGTCATTGTGGATCTCTTTATGAGACATAAAGGATCTCAACGTCGCCAGATGTGTCCCAGCCTTGGTGAAGGACTGGATCCCGAAACAGACAGTGGGGAGAGGAGAAATCCATTTCGAGTGAGCGTTGTCGATATTATACTCGCTAAAACCGATTGGAGGAATAGAAGAATAAAAATGAGTCACAACCCAGCGAATGGCCAATATGCAGGAATGTGGAGGAATCTCTCTATTAAGTGTGACCAGGCTAAGAAGTAGGGACCTGAATACGAAGGAATTAAGAGCACATAAGCTGCTCTCTTCGCAGGGACAAGGGCATTATCCCAGTTTCTACCTCCAGGCTCTAATTAGGCGATGATTGAAATGCACCCGTGCAATGAGCAGACCCTCGTTTTGAATAGGGTCAAGGCGAAGATACGATTGGAAGGTCTGCCCATAGATGGCACAGCCATAATCCAATTTAGTCCTCACGAGCATGATGGCACGAAGGGCGCAGCAGTCTTTTTGTCCGCACCCCACGTCTTATAGGTGAGGTGCCGTAAGAGGTCAAGCGATCGGCGGCAACTAGTTTTAAGAAAATTAGTAGGAGGAAGGTATTTAAGGCGTCATCAAGCAACAAACAGAACCTGCAAATCTGTTCCGCTTGGATGGGGGAACCATACAGGTGTATAAAAGAGGACTGAATTCGTCCACAGTGGAGAATAAGAATCCACACGCACTGCACCAGGGCGTGGCTCTCTCGATGGCCAGTTGAAGCTGACGTTGCATGCAAGAGAGTTTAGCCCCAGTGACATACATTGCAAGATCATCCACATAGAGTGAGCAACGGACTAAGTCGGGGATGGTATCGACCACTCCGTTGAAGCCTATTCCGAAAAGCAATACACACAATACGCTGCCTTGCGGAACCCCTTCTTCCATGCCAAAATGCCTGGAAAAAGTGGTGCCGCACCGGACCTGAAATGAACTATCAGACATCAGGGTATGAAGGAAGAGGGAAAGTTGTCCCCGGAGGCCCAGGGTGTGAGGGTTTTGCAGAACCCCACCCTCCATGTGGGAGGTCGTATGTCTTTCCCAGATCAAAGAAGAAAACGACCAGGGTCAATTTATGAGAAGCGAAAGACTCACGTACATCATGATCCAAACGAAGGAGAGGATCCTGAGTAGAGAAATGATATCGAAAACCAAATTGATGGTCAGAAAATGCGTGTAGTTCCTCCAATGTAGGAATGAGACGGGAAGCCACCATTCTCTCCATCAACTTGCATGTGTTGCAAGTTAAGGAGATGGGGTCCATGGTTGTCAGAAGTTGGGTTCTTCCCAGGTTTCCGAATTGGGACAATATAAGCTGTCAACCACACAGGAGGGAAGACACCTTCCACCCAGATTCTGTTATACAGGCTAAGAAGAAAAGCCAAGGCCGATGGATGTTAATGCCTAATCATTTAGAATAAAATGCCTTAGGGGCCGGGCGCTTCGTGTTATGGCTTTAGTGCTTTCTGGAATTCTGATCTTGTAAATAATATGTTGTAATATGGGTCTTCTCCAAGTGGAACAGAAAAGTCTGGAGTCTCTGCTGGTAAACGATTTGAATGAAACGGTTCGGGATAACGGGACCCGTCGGAGCAGGAAGCAGAGTGAAAATCCAGCTAATCAGCAACTATCCAAGAAGTAGAGATAACAGCAGAGGGTTGTATTACATGACACATGTTTCACATAAAGTTTAAGAGTTTTGAGACAAAGGCATGGAAAAAAAGATAATTAGCGTTGACATGGAAATATTGTTTCCTCGTCCGTCGGTTGATACACCTAGAACGGGCTACTGCAGCTTTAAAAAGTCAAGTCGGACAAAGTGGGAATCAGTTTGTACAAACGGTACAAATTACGCTTTTCTCGATGAGCCCGAGCACAATCTGCGGTGCACCAAGGAGACGGTGATTTGCGCAGTAGGCGCGGAATATGGTGCGAAGGGCTTCGCCGCCCGTGGACTCTACGAAAAGAATGGCCCAGAATACGGATGCCTGCGGAGACGAAAAAGATTATGGCAGAAAGCACTGGAAATTATATAGTAACGCTTTGATAGAAGGAAGACCAATCAGCTCTATCATACCACCAGCTGAAAGAGATATCTATGGTTCAGCGTTTGCGAAGCTAGGACCGAAGGATGGCAAGACGATCTTGGATAATGGTCTACTTCCCCACAGAGAAGGTGACCTTTTTCCCGCAAACGATCGATGGATGATGAGCTGCAAGATATCTACACACAGGAAGAAGTACCCGTGTCAAAACGTTCAAACTCGCTGGAAGACCTGTATTTAAATATCTAGAATTCTCCCTAAAGTTTATCAATCGGCATGAGGAGATACTATATTCTGTCAACCTCCAAAATGGTGGCGGAGTTAAAATCACCGAAGAGGCTAACATGGACTGCGGCAAACTAATGAACAAAGTTCGAAGAGTTTCTCTATTGTAAGGACCTAATACAGAACAGCTAGGTGCCAGATACCCCGAGCACAGAGTAAGCGGTGATGGTAGATTCTAGTTGCTGCATGCTGGCGGAACGATCAGGAGAGGAATCGAGTGAAAAGGACCGATTCGTGAGAAGCGGGAATCGCCCACATCTCCTCGATCATTAGCTCCACGATTCAGGGAAACGAGCTCTCTGTATGTGGATGGCTGGAAAAGGACACGGTGGCGAAGTTGCAGTTCCTGAAGACAAATAGCCTTTGGGTGACGTTCGTCGATTGGTCTAGTTAACTCTTCATAGTTCGGGAAATAGCCATGACAATTCCACTGATGGAAATTTGTCATAGTAATAGAGAAGGGAATAATCAACTCTAGGACGATCCGTGACAATAGTCACGATGTGCTGCGAATCTAGCGCTGTCTTGGAAGACGATACAAAAAGATCCCTAGTCACTCGACGGCCCATCATTCGGAATCTCGAATCCAGGAGGAAGGGGAAAGTCACGCAGAAAGGAGAGAGTGATATTACCCTGTTTGGAACAGGAGGCTCCTGGCTTCCAAAGGAGTGCCCTCATCGAGGATGCGAGCTAAACCACCCTCAACGTCAGAATGTTTTCCAAGACCTGGACCGGATGGAGAGGGATTCCCCACCCTCTTAATGCCGGTACAAATTGAAATAGCAGGTTCCAACAAACATGGACGGTCATTGGGACCGAGAAAGTCTGGACCCAGCAAGAGGGTTGGAAATCCCTGGGGAATCCCGCAACACAGGACCAGTAACCGCAGCAGGAGATGGGCCTGAACAAGAGTCTGGGAGAGTAGGTTCGTCCCTCCCAACTTCATAAGTACCCACTCTCCGCTGACAGAATCATGGTGCAGAGCAACTTTCTACCCCTGGACGGCCCCGGTGACGGATGGGTTGTCCCATAACCACAGCCGAGGTCTTGCTGAAAGAGATCGCAACGTCAACACGATGGCGTTTCGCGGCTGGAGAGTCATCGGAAGAGTCCATAGTGGGCTCTGAGTAGGTTTCCGACTCACTAGAGTACAATTGAAGCGAGTCAGGCGTGGGCTGAGTGTGGAAAGGCAGCCTATAAGGTGTAGGAGTGGAAGCACCACTCCTCTTATGTTCACAGAAGAGGTGGACAGAGAGACGAGCACGTTTAGGCTCGAGCAAGCGAGGGTTCTTACTTTGAACGGCGTCAGTTTCCTTCAAGAAGACCGCAACACGATATTGAAAAAAATACGGACGTCTGGGCAAAGACCCACCTTTAGATGGCCGAACAGGATCAAGAGAGAGACCGTAGTGATGCTTCCCCGGGGAAAGAGAAGCTGGACGCTTCCGAGAGACAGTGTAATGGGGGTCAGAGGTCACGCATGGATGTTGGTCGACGACCAGAGAAAAGATACCCTCCAGAAGCGGAGCGTAATTCTCCGCAATGTGAATCACATAGGAAAAAGAATTGGTCTTCGGAGAAAGAAGTCGAGTGGACGTAAGATAGTTGGGAGGACAGTTATCTCGAGCAACCGGAATTTCAATTCCAGAAGGTGACGGGAAAGAACGGGATACTCAAGAAGTATCCAAACTAGGCACATGGGAGCGGGGAGCACTGCTAGAGGGAACTGCCGATGGAAGCCTTAGCAAAAGAAAGAGGAAGATGGGATAACTTCTCTCTCGATCGGGGAGTGGCCTCACGGCGATCCAACTTAAGAAGAGCACATTGTTCTAGGATTTCTTTCTCCAAGATGAAGAATATGGAATGGATGGAAGCCGCATGAGAACCCTTGCAATTTGGACAACAAGGAGGATAATCGCATGCGGAGAGGAGAAAACTCCCACAACGCGAACAGATGGCACTTAAAACACCTCCTCGGGAGGGGAGGGAAGTTCTAACAGAATGCGTGGTAAAACCAAGTTTTACCTTTGTTGAAGAGAAAGGGACAGATGTAAAAGACGAGGGTTAGGCACAGAAGGGTTCTCCTTGTGAGGAGGGAACCTGTAGACATTGGTATTTATTTATTTATATCATTTTACGGAAATGGGCCAATATGGCGTCCGTAGTGTTTGAACGAAACTCCGGGAGCATATATTGTACCTTTGGAGGTGTTGCGAACATCGCCTGGATTGGAGATAATCGGGACCTCCCCCAAAGATGAGAGAAAAGCTAAAACTTGACTCTGTGTTCTAGAGGCGGCACGAACCAAGATGGAATCGTTCATCATCGGCGTCGCCTGCACTTCATTCAGTCTATTGGAGAACGGTCTCCAACGTGTCACTGAGGAAAAGATGGATTACCGCAGTCAATGGACGTGACGTAGTGGAATGTATATAAAAATAAAGAGGATAAGAGTTTAGACCGGTTTTCTTATGCGGATTTCTAGGTGAGAGACCCGGCTGGCACGGGGTCACCTGGTCAGGCTGGTTTGACAATCGAATCGAGTTGGGCGTTGAGGCCATAACAGCCTCCTCTGGCCGAGAAGGAGAGGCCCAGAAACAGAAACGTTGCATGGGACTAATGGGTTGGGGAGAAAAAAACTCAGCCCAACCATTTCATCAACAAGGGTGGACACTGGACTGGCAGCCAGGAAGAGGCCGGGATGAGAGGCGGACGGATGGTGAGTCTCGTCTTTCTTTAAAGGTTTTTTCTTTTATTTTTTCCCATCAAAGACGACTACAAAAACATCAGCACCGCAATAGATTAACACAAATGATGAATATGAAAACTAGAATATATCTTCGGAGCGCAACCGCTGAAACCGAGTCCAAAGCCCACCACACGCCCAGAGCATACATCCCTCTTAGAAACCCCCACCCCGTACGGCAGGCCATGGGTGTGACCTCGGCAAAGCCTCCCGGAACTCCACGTCCAGTCCCTAAGATGAGGAAATGCTAGCCGTGCACTACAAGGATAAGACACAAAGCCCAAGGTTATACACCCAAGTGCAGGACAGCCTCCTCAGTGGTTTGGCAAGGTTCGGGTCCCCAACAATAGGCGGCCCAAAGAAAGGCGAAAACCGGTTTCTGGACTGTAGCCTCATCCACGGGAGGAGGGCAAGATGGGCACAAGATGAGAATAGAGACAACGGCACGATATCCACCAGGATGCAGGAGGAAATTGGGGAGACTCAAAAGATAGACCAGGAATACGTAGGGTAGTACGTACAGACCATGGAGGAGAAGGGAAACAAACTGGGAAAGGGACGGGCAAAATGAACGGTATACACAAAGTATAATATAATGACGATAATGAAAAGAAAAATAATACTAAAAATAAAAATTACTATAAAAAAAATAATAAAAATGACAAAACAAAAGAATAGCAATAATTATGATAAAAATAATAATAATAAGAGAGAGGAGTAAACTGGAACAAAATATAACAAAAGGAATGAAAGTAGCTCTTCGCAGACACAAAGTGTGTGTGCCCCCCTCTCGACGACAACGAGGCCACCTTCGTGAGGGGGTTATAGGGTATTGAAAATCTTAAAACTCGCTGGAACTTTTTTTTTTTTTTTATAAAACACGATCTATATTAACAAATCTCTAGCAGAACTTCAAGAAAAGATCAGAACTCAGAAGCATGTGCAAAAAGCATTACAGAGGCTTAGATTCTGGGGAACTATTAGGTTTATGGGAAATGTTTTAGTATAAATCTTACATAGACGAAAAGATGATTTACACTGAACAATGTGGAAGCTAAGTTAAGGGTCACTAGAATGGGATAACGTGAACCAACTTAAATAAAGCGATTGCAGCAACTATTTTACGTTACGGTTACCAGAAGGGCCTTTGACACGAAAGAGCAGCCAAGATTTGTAAATCTTATATGAAATAGGATGAGATGTGTGGGAGGAAGAGAGATGTTTTAATGTCTGGATGGATTTACGAAGTGAGGGAGAATGATAGTGGAAGAGGAAAAAGAATGGAAAGTTCAATGCATAAGGAAAGGAAAGAGAACAAAAATGGTAAAGGATTTCTGATTTTGAGAGAAATAATGGATAATTTGATGGAATGAAAGAACAGTTTCAGCAACAACAACTAACTAAATTTAAACATAAGGAAAGTCAATAATGATCAGTAAAATTAAAGTTAAAATTAAAGTTAAATTAAAATTAAAATTAAAAATTAAAATAAAGATTTTAGATGCAAAAGGAGGAATTTTTTTGATAAAAGGAGAGATTGTGAGAAAAGTTAGAAATTACAAACTATTACTAGTGATGGGGAATTTTTAGTGAAAATATATTAGGCCCTTCTTGGAGCTACACTTATACTACTAAGCATGTCAAAAAAAAAAGTGAAAGGTAAAGATTTCGGAGAAAAGGAATTATTCAGAAAAAAATAGAATGTTGGGACAAATAAAATGAATGATTCTGGCAAGGACGAAGGAAAAGAGGTGAAGATCTAAATGGGAGGTTGATAATTAAACAGGTGGACAGTCGTAGGTAAACTGGGAAGTCTGTCTATCTGTCTGTGCGTGTGTGTGTAAGATGGAATCTAAGTTTAAAATGGCAATTGTAGATTTTGAAATGACTTTAACCACACTAAAAGAGAGAATAATAAAATAGAGATAGTTTGGAAGACAAAGTATGGAGAGCCAAAAATTAAATACATCATATAATTAAAGGATCTTAACTTGAAAGAATTACAATGTATGGTGGAGTATTATGAAGACATAACGGAGGTCTTTGCAGAGGACTGTGGTATCTGAGAGAGATAAATTCTATGACCTTTTATTGGCAGTAGAATATTACTAAAAAATGAGCTGCATGGATAATCCAGAGCATCTCGAATGTAAAGATATTTGTTATTACATATGAACAAACTAAATAACCCAGAAAAAGTCAAAAGATATGAAAGGGTGAGGAAGGGATGATATTTTTCAAGTTGTGGGAGATACGAAAAAGTTTATATATTCAAGGAAGTGCAATTTGAAAGGGTAAAAGATCAGAAACGAGTGAAAAACAAATTCACCCAATAACTAGTTTTAATGAATCATATCTATAGTAAAGAACCTTCAAGTATGCTTTTGCTAAACTTACTAGGAGGTGGTTGATGAGCCATTCCAGGAGAAGGTCCTGGGGGAGGAGCTCTTCCAGGAATAATTTTAATTCCTTTTCCCATTCCAAGGGCAGCAACGAGTATTTGAGTCTCATTTATAGAACACGTTTGAGGTTGATTGACACGCGAGGCGGTGTCAGTCTCCCATTCCTCTCTTGCTTGATTCACACTTTCCAACACATTCTTCACCACCTTGTTATGTGCAGTTATTTGTTTCTGTAAAACAAGTACATTACAACCAATATAAAACTGTATATATATATATATATATATATATATATATATTTAAGTTATATATATATATATATATATATATATATATATAGATATGCAGTTATATATATTATATATATGTATATATATATATATATATATATATATATATATATATATATATATATATATATATATATTTTCTTTCTTTTTCTTTTTCTACCTTTTTTTTTTTAAGATTGGGTGTATAAAATATATACTGGAAAAGAAAAGCCGTAGGAGAGTATGACAAATGTCGAAAAGAAAGCCCAGCCTTACCTAGCCCCCTCTGTACCATTAATTAGCAAGCCTGCTCAAGCAGACAGAAAATCCAAGCTTGTAAAGCTTCATTGGACCGCGACGGACCCTCACTATGGTAAATCGTCAATGTAAGGGTTCATCCCTTGGCCCAGGTGGGCCACAACCATGCCCCCATACAAAACCCTGCCATTCTCTCCTATCATGCACCTTTATTCTCGCCTCTGCCAAACTCACATTTCTCTCCTTCAGACATTCGTTCACCACTCAATCCACTTTCTCTTCGGTGTCTCCCAGCCGGTCGGTTCCCAACACACTCACCACTATACATCCGCTTAACCAACCGACTATCATTCATCCTTTCCACGTGACCAAACCATTTCAACATACTTTCATTTATTCTCTCATTTACCTCTTTCTTCACACCACACAACTCTCTAATACGTTCATTCCTCATTTTATTAATTCTTCTCACACCTAGCATGCCCCTAAGATTGTCCATCTGAACACATTGAACTTTTTAGATCTATACTTCTTATTCCAGACCATATTCACTACCATTACACAACACAGGTAACAACATACCCTCATGAAAGACTCTAGCGCACTCAAGACTTAGTCCTTTACATTCACCAACGATTTAATTGCACCAGCAACCTTCCTGCCATTCACAACTTCCTGCTTATTACACCTGCATCATCCGTTCTCTCATCCAACACATACCATAAATATTTTAAACTCAGACACTTTGTTCCAGCTGCTGCTCACCATCTAACATAACTTCACACTGAGGACTGTCCTCACTCACAACTATAACTCATACTCATATATATATATATATATGATAAATATATATATATATATATATATATATATATATATATATATATATATATATATATATATATATATATATATATATATATATATATATATATATATATATATATATATATATATATATATATATATATAGATTTTTGTTTTAAGTTGTTTTTCTTTCTTAGTGTGATGGAGTGTGATGCAACTAACCTTTGACATTTTTTCTACTAGATCAAGTTTTTGTGACAGCATGTGGATGTGAAGCATGCATTTCTAGCTAAGTGTGATGTTTTTATTTGTTTTCTTGTTTTCTATATGTGTACTAATCACTATTATTTCTTCCTATAGGTTTGGTATATGTAAATGTAAAGTCCCTATTTTATGGTTCCAGTACCTTGGATTAATGTCTTTAAGTCTTTGATTGATTAGTGGTTAAAGTTAAGCTAGGGTAAATAGGTTGCTTCTGGTTAGTGAAGACTTGACCCCCAAAGCAACAGGTGGTAGAAAACTGATTCCAGCAGTACTATAGGAGTTTGCAAGTGTGGGCAGGTTCATGGGCATATACAGGGGGGGAGCACTTGCCCCACTCCTAAATCTTGGCTAAATAAAAAAATGAACCTTATATAATTGCCAGACGAAGTTTTTAAAGGTTTATTAGTAGAAAAACTGAAAAAGATACCTCAATGTAGTAATTACTAACGTATTATAAAATTAAATTTTTTCTAAAGAGTTTAATGTGTTTTCGTTTTCATATTGGCTTGAAGTCAACTAACTGTGTGTTTTTATACAGCTAGCTTCTGCTGACATTATTCTCCGCTAGAACTCTCAGAATGTCGATAACATTTGGCGGCTGCCAAAGCTGCTAAATCAATCACGGAAGGCGTACCTGTTGATATTCAGCTGCAGACAGCACATCAAAAAACAATTGCAGAAAGTAAAAGAAATATTACAGCAATTTTGAAGACCATAATTTTCTGTGGAACCCATGACTTACCTTTAAGAGGTATAGACCTGCATGAGGGAATTTTTGAAGACCTGATTAAACTTCGAATAGAAAGTAGTGATGTGGAATAAAGAACATATTAAAGGACAGAAGAATGCTTTCTGGACGTCTCCGATAATCCAAAATGAACTTATTAATTTGTGTGGAATTATCATAAAAAAAAAAGCATGATTGTCGCGGATGCAAAAAAAAAAAAAATTGGTGTCTACTCTATATTGACCGATGAAACTGCGGATTTGTCCAACAAAGAACAATTATCTATAGGATTAAGGTTTTTCGATCTTGAAAAAATGGCTGTTCGAGAAGAATTTCTGGGGTTTGAAGGTCTTGAAGGGGTGGATGGTAAAACCATTTCCAAAACGATTGATTTGTTTTTAGAAAAAGGTCTGGTTCTGTGTCTATGTGTTGGTCAGGGGTACGACGGTTGCGCAGCAATGGCAGGGAAAGAATATGGAGTTCAAAAGAAATTGTGGAAAAAAATATATAAAAAAAAGGAATATATTTTCGCTGTGTAAGCCATCGGCTTAATTTGGTCATTAATGACCTAAACATTATTCCGGAAAATCGAAATACTATTGTCACAATAAAAGACAAACTTTTTCAGAGACTCCACCCTAAGAAGAAAAGACATTCCCAACTTGCCTAAACTTTGTGAAACCCGTTGGACTCAATAATATCATAGTATTGCTATTTTCCATACAAATATGATAAAAATCGTTGAAGGGTTAGAAACTGTCAAAGGAAGTCAACAATCAAACAAGAAAAGCAGCTTTTCTATTATATGTTCGGCAACAAGACCCAATTTCATTATTACCTCTTCCGTAATAGCCAAATATTTAGCTTTAGTTGAACCAGTGGCTAAAATTATTAAAACAAAAAGCATTGACCTTGTGCAGTTTCTGATCATGTCCAAAGAATTTTGAAAGTTGTCAAAGACCACTGCAAAATTGCTGATCTGCTCTTATCCGATAATGTTATAACTGCTGAATTCTTAGTAGAACTTGCACCACCTAAAAAAGTACAATCCTAACAACATAAAGCAAATGATCCTGCTAAAACTTCTGCTGAATATTGGAAGCGTTCTGTACTTGTGCCTTATCTTGGCTCACTTTCATCCTCTTTAGAGACTAGATTTTCATAAAAAACGAGCCAGCATTTCATCTTTTTCATTTGCATCCGTTTCTTACGTTAGGTGCTCCAGTAGGCAGTTTGTGTGAGAAAGTAAAATGCTTTACAGAGTTTTATGATCCTGATATCAACAAAATTCATACCGAAACTGACTTATGGTATACCTTGTGGCTGGATAAAAAAAATGGATAAACAAATGTTGAAAGACTTGGAACTTACTAAAGTCATTAAAGAAACCGACCCCTTTTTTCCTCAAATCAAAAAAGTTGTCTATTAATTGCACTGGGGTTACCGTGTTCAACAAGTGCGATTGAAAGGTCTTTCAACACTCTACGAGGAGTAAAGACTTGCCTAAAAAACACAATGAACGAAGACAGGCTTAATGGACTATGTAGGATGAGTATTCGTAGAATATTTGCAAGTGAAAAATTGAACGAATTGTAAACAAATGTAATTGTTAAATTCCCTGAAAATCCAAGGCTTCTAATGCTAGTTTAGATTTAATATTAATTACCACTCAGGACTCTGTACTCGCCAAGTCCTATAAATATTACTTTACGTTTCTGAAACAGGTATTATTTTTACTCACGTGACATAAAAAAAATTAATTACAACTGTTGAATACTTATTTTATTTATTTTGCAACCGAAATAGCTTTTTTATCCTATATTATTTATTAGCCTTTGAAAAGGAAAAATCTGTAGTTTAACCAGCCCACACCGTCTATTGATCAGTGCGAACAAGGACATAAATCACTCAACCTTTGCTAGCCCTAAGTCAAATCCTGCACACATACACACACGCGCGCGCACACGCACGCACGCACGCAGGCACACACACACACACACACAGCATATATATATATAGCATATATATATATAGTTAGCAGTATAGTTAGTTATATATATATATATATATATATATGTATATATATATATATATATATATATATATATATATATATATATATATATATATATATTGAAGATGGGACGATTTATTTAGAAATTTTTTGCCGATGACAATGACGATTAGAGCAAATTTTAAATGATGACGATGACGATTAATAAAAAAACTATTTTAGTAAAATAAAAAAATCTCTATATATATATATATATATATATATATATATATATATATATATATTATAGTTATATAGATATATATATATATATATATATATATATATATATATATATATATATATATATATATATATATATATATATATAGAAAGATATATATATTTATATTTTTCTCTCTCTCTCTCTATATATATATATATATATATATATATATATAAGGCTGTAGACAGGAGGGCCAGGGGGTTCAACCTCCCGAAATTATTTTAGCGATCAAAATTTTTGATTCCTTAAGTCTCAAATAATAATAATAAAATAATAATAATAATAATAATAATAATAATAATAATAATAATAATAATAATAATAATAATAATAATAATAATAATAATAATAATAATAATAATAATAATAATCAATCTAAGCATAAAAATGTATTTTTTATGAAAATGCGGAGGCATTTTTGTGGTCCGTAACAATTTCTTAGGTCAAGTGGCTGTTCCTCATACATGTATAAAATATTTTTAGACTAGGGACTTAAATGTAAGGTTTCAAGTTTGTAGATGATAGAAAATTGGCTACCTCAATAAGAGATATAATGATGGATGTATAAAGATTTAAAAAGAAAAGGAGGGAGCTGTAACTGTTGATGGGATGAGCAAGGTTCATTCTTCTCTGTCCTTTTTTCTCATTCATTCTTCTAAAACTAAATCTTTCTTCCTCATAATCCATGGTTCGACTTGCTTATTCTCTGGCCATTCAGCTAGAGACAGTGCCTGTCGGGTGGGGAAAAATCGTTCTCCTATCACTGCTAATTTTCATTCAGCTAGAAATAGTTGCAGTGGGGATACTCTCGACGAGCAAAGCTGGCTTTCTTCAAAGCGAAAGTGCCCTAACCTCCTTGGTTCTCCTACTGACAAATCTTTCATCTAGCAACTTCTGTAAATCTGCCTTTCCTCCTCTTATTCTGTTCTGATGTGTTGCTAATCCTCCAACTGAAAAGGCTAATCTTCTTCGGCCTCTCACCAACTATATTCTATGGCCTCAAAATAACCAGCACTTTCCTCCTCAGTGTTGGAAGCTCTCATGTCCAACTTATTCCGAAAAAGGAAGCCGCTCTGGTCCTCTAACTATCACCTTGTAGCTTCACCTGGGTATCTCATCAAGATCTTGAAACCTCTCAACCCACTTAGATCATCTGAATTAATTGATCGCAGTATTGCCTTGCTATAACGTAGTTCACTGGCTATGTTATCTTATCTAACCGATTTATGGTTTTTCGCCCTTAAGAACTACGGGGAGACTTGGTAGGGCGCTTGACAAATACAAAGCATTTGACCGAGGATGGCACGCGTCACTTTTCCAAGCCCTCCGGTTTCCTCCTTCTCTTGCTTTACTTATATCTAGCTTTCTTCAAATCGCTCACATCGGCTGTTGTTGATCGGGCGATTTCTTCTTTTTCTGTCATTGGTGGTGTTCCTCAAGGTTCTGTCTTATCTTCTACTTTATTCCTACTTTTCATTAATGATCTTTCACCTGCACCTCTAACTCTATCCACTCGTATTCCGATGACTGACCCTTCATTCTTTAACTCATATCAATTCTACTCCCATTCTTTACTTCTGGAATTGCCTCTCGTCTTAATTTCCTGATTTTATCCTTGCTGATAGATAGAATTATCTTTGTTAAATCTAAATTTTTAAAAACCCATTCTTACAAATCTCCTTCTCCGGTAAAATACCTTCTAACTTTCCTCTCTTTCGACGTTCTGTCGTCTCTCCTGCTGACAAATTATAAACATCCTTTGGCCTTAACATGAACAAAAAATGTCTTGGAAACCTCACATCACAATGGTTAGTTAGGGCGGCCTCAAAGAACTGGAAGTTCTGTTTAGACTGTAGACTTTCCTCCTTTTCTCAGTTACCCCAGCTATAAAGGTTTCATCCGCCCATGTATGGAGTACTGCTCATATCTGGGGGCCTGGTTTCTGCCCGGCTTGATGAGGTCGAGTCAGCGGCAAAAGGCTTATAAACTGTCTTGTACTTTCCAGTTCACTTGACCCTATCTTTGCGTGAGGCGATGTTGGTGCTTTATCTCTATCCTATAGTACCGCAGGGGTAGACGCTCGAGGGAACTTATCACTGCGTACCACCACCTTTACGACGCCTTCGTAGCAATAATAGGTACTGTATCTGCGCATCGAGTATTGTGTTGACATTGGTAACTCCAGGCTAGTTTGCTGTGATGCTTCCTTCTTTCCCACCACCTGTGTTTTGTGGAATTCTCTTCCATCTTCTGTATTTCCTACCGAATTTAATCTCCTCACTTTAAAGCCTGCGGCTGAGCTCATATGCGCAATTTGCGCTAGAGGGTGAACTTTTTGAGAGTACTACACCCCTCCTTGAATAGTGGTGGTGACAAATCATAAAAACCCTGATGGGCGTGGATGCAAATGAACTGAATCTCCTATTCTCCCATCCAAAACATCAAATATCCTTTAGATTATCCCAGAAAATCGTACTTCAACATTACCTTCAGATGGGATCATATGTCGCAACCCACACATACCTTGACCTTTCAAAACTTAAATTTAACCTTAGACTTCTAGTACTCACACACACAAAATTTACCATAGCTCTCTACCACAACTCACTCATCAGAATTGCAAATCCTCTATCCGACTCTCATTCCTTCCACAGCAACACAAACACATTTACAATATTAATCACACCACTCATTTTCTAACTGCTCGTCTCTGTCCAAGTCCCACGAGCAACATAAATTTGCCTTTCTAAATACATCCATCACCTCTCCTCATCTCCTCAACATTTATTCCTCTGACATTTCATATACAGATACGATTCATACATTTTCCTGAATGATAGAAGGGCGCTTACTGGTGATCACGACCTTCCGAGGCATGCATTAGCTTTCCTGGCAAAGATAAGTGGTAGTTGGCGTCAACTTAACTACCAATCATCCTTCTTAGTAGCCTTCTATTTATTACTGCAGGACATATGATGTAAAATTTTTTCCTGTCGCATGGATATAAGGGATAAAGATGTCTGTAGGATGTTGTCTAGAAGAGGGGTGTGGATATAAGTATGTATATGATATGTTGTCTGGAGGATGAGTGTGGATATGAACGCATAACAGAAAGGCGAACCATTAGCACTGGAATGTCATACATACACACATGCAAATGGATATATATATATATATATATATATATGTTATATATATATATATATATATATATATATATATTCATATGTATATACATATCTTCATATATAAATTATTATTATTATTATTATTATTAATATATTATTATATTATTATTATTTATTATTATTATTATTATTATTATTGAGTTTTAATATTATTCTAAAATTTAAATATTGTCTAATTAATTGGCAAAATAATTGGCACGGCGAAATTTGCCGATAACGATGACGACTTGAAAATGATGATGAAATTTTTTTCGATGACGATGACGATGACGATTAATCGTCCCATCAATTAATATATATATATATATATATATATATATATATATTATATAGAAGAATATAGTTATAGTTATATATATATATGTTATATATAATAGATATATATATATATATATATATATATATATATATATATCACTCAACCTTTGCCCCCCCCCCTAAATGAAATCCTGCCTACGCCCATGGGCAGGTTTGAGTACCT
Organism: Trachelipus rathkii; assembly: GCA_015478945.1. NCBI lineage: Eukaryota > Metazoa > Arthropoda > Malacostraca > Isopoda > Trachelipodidae > Trachelipus > Trachelipus rathkii. The sequence continues at coordinate 19,119 of JABUQX010113435.1, forward strand.
ACCTAACTATATATTCCTTATTTTGTGTATATATTACATTTATATCAATTAATAGTTACCTCGTGTAGGTAACTACTAACAGAAAAAGTCTACTTTCTTTGAAGGCCACTGGTGTGGATTGAGACATCAGTACTTCTCTCTAAAGCATAAGGTGAGTGTTCTCGGGTGTTTACTTTTAGTGTAGGGACAGTTAGTTTGCTTTGCAATCACATATTTCTCAGTGGTAGCAGAGCGTAGTTAGATAGTTTCTGAGGATAGTTGGGTTGTACTGGTGGGATTTCTGGGTTATTTAGTTAGTAGTATTGTAGAAGATAAAGTATAGGTCGATTAGGGGTGTTGTCTATATTGATTTGTTGTGTAGTAGGCAATTTCGTTTATTGGTGAAATATGGGAAAAGAAGGAGAAGGTAGTTGTGAGAGAGAGAGAGGGTAAAAGTAGTAGAAAGGCATGTTCAACAGGCTTCTCCAAAGTTCGATGGAAATGTGAATGTATGATATGTCGAAAGAACGATTGACTGTATGGTATAACGCATGTAGTGAAGAGAGTGAAAAACCTGCAGGTGAAATAGTTTAGTTTGGGTGCTAAGGCATTTGAGTGTGTATGTACTTTAGATTGGAAGTCATTAGGTAAAGAAGGTATGAAAGCGATTATTGCAAAGTTAGATGAAAAGTACGAAAAAGGGAAGCAGAGACAGGTACGCTCGTATATGTAAGCATTTTTATGTAAAACGTAAGAAGAAGAGTCAATAAGAGAGTTCGTGATTATTATAATGGGTGGAAGGTAAAAGGATGAATATAAAGGATAGGTTTGGGAATGTTAAGGAATGTATAATTTGTAGATCAAGGTTCCATTTTGCGTACAAGTGTCCAAGGAATCCGGATA
>JABUQX010113435.1:32500-35000 GCA_015478945.1 Trachelipus rathkii
TTCAACTTTTCACTCTACCTATACCTTCTCCTTACTAATAACCTCATCCACCAAAATACTATTCCTCTTGCACCCCAATCAAAACCCACGACCACAATTCACTATCATCCCCTCTTCATTACTGTATATTGTCAGATCTCGAAGTGTTCTTTCCACACTCCCTCACATCCATTTACTTCATCAGTTACAAAAGCACAATCCCTATTCCAATTATTCCCTAGCAATTCCCCTTAATTCCTATTCTTAACCTTTCGCGCTCCTTCCAGAAGAGCTTTCTAATTCCCTTGTAAGTCCCCATATCCTCCTGTCCAAAACTGTTCATTTAAACTCTTGTTTCCTCGCTACGTATACACCTTTTAAGTTTTCTTTTTCTTCCCTTATATAAATTCCAATGCTATGCTTTCTTTTGTCTTCATCATTTGCTTTAGTACATTCAACCACGCTTCTTTTTTACCTTAACCGCTTTCATCACCTCTTCAATCCACCACTCACTGTTACATTCTTACTTCCTACTTTAAGCACATCCGACAATACTTCCTGTTGCACTACTAACAATTGCTTCCTTCATTTGCCCCAGATTTGTTCAGTATCAACTTGTTACATTCAACCGTTTTACTAGCGAGCCGCTCTTACACATACTTATACTTCAATTGTCTTGCTCACTAACTTCCACTCTTAATTTTACCTACTTCCTTTCGTATCACCTTCCTCCCCATCCCCAAGCTCCCACTAACTTAATTTACATAGAACAACATAATAATGATCCGATATCCCATTCCTAAACCCCTAAATGATTTAACAAATTCCAACCATACTTCAACATCTCCTTTCTCACCACAACTAAATCAGATCATACTTTTCCACTTCGATACCAATCTCTACCTTACAACACAACTCTAGTATACTTAATGGATACTCTTGTGTTAAAGAAAGTATTACTTACACCATCATACCTCTCTCTTCACAGATAATCAATCAACCTCTAACCATCTCAATTTTCCTCCCGCCACCGACCAAAACCACCTGTTTTATACATTCCTTTTTGATCACGCTATCCAAACCATTCAGGTCCCCCAAAACTATCAAATCTGAAGCTCCTACTCACCCCAATCCAGAACATATCATTCAGATTATCCAAAAAATCGTACTCTCTTTAACGTTTCCCTCAGATGGACCATATACGTCACAACCACAGCATACCTTGACCTTTCAAACTTAAATTTAACCATTAGAATTCTAGGACTAACACACACAAAGTCTACCATAGCTTTGTACCACAGGTCACTCATCAAAATTAGCAGCTCCTTCTCCCCCCTCTCATTCCTTTCCACACCAGCACACAACATTTCACACCACAACACTCATTTTCACCGTTTCCTTTCATCTTTGTTTCAGTCCCAGCGACCAAATCAAATTTGACTTTTCTAAATACTTCCTCTCCTCTCCTCTCCTCTTCTCTTCTCAACATTTATCCTCTGACATTCCATGTACCCATACGATTCATACAGTTTCTCTCCGAAAGATAGAAGGCCGTTACGCCGATCACGACCTTTCCGAAGGCCTGCCATTAAAGCATTCCTGGCAAAGAAAATAAAGAATGGTAGTCGCAGCCAAACCCAATTATCGCCGTCCATTAGTCGGCTTTCCTACGACACGCAAAGGACATACGATGTGGGCAAAATTCTTTCTCCCCCACACCAAGGGATAATGAGTAGTAAGTGTCTGTGAAATAAAGAGGGTGGATTGGAAAGAATGGAAAAATTTATGAAGAATGAGGGGAAAGAAAGAAGGTTGAAAGAAAGTGCAATATATATATATATATATTTAATACTATATATATATATATATAATATATATATATATATACTATATATATATATAATATATATAGTATATATATATATAATATAGTAATATATATATATGAAATAATAATAATAATAATAATAAGATTCACAGGTTTGGCTCAGTGGGTTTAAAGGCGCACGTTTGGCTCACCTTATAAACAGGACTCTCCTCTCAGTATGGGTTTCGAGTTCTCGTTTCGGCCACGTGACGGAACACAAAAAAATTTGTCGTTGTATGAGAATTTTTCTGCAATATTTACGTATTGCAGTTTAAGGCATAGTGTATTACACTAATATCTCAATACACACACTTCACTACAACCATAGCCAACACATACAACCAGAAACAGTCTATTGTTCACAAAACAAACAAATCACTCTTCTCATGCTTCTCGCATTGGAAAAGCCGCGTACTAGGATGCGAAAACCCACGCGCTTACGGTGGCAGAAGCATATCCGAACTAATACGTCGCGCTGAAGCAGGGCTTGCTATCGGGCCTAAATATTCCTGCACCTTCCACTTGGTTAGAAACCATACAAATACTTTCCCTGACCAATTACCCTCCGGGAATTTAAGAAGGCTATGTGGTAAATAATAAAAGTAAAATAAATAAATAAATAATAATAATAATGAATGATAATGATAATAATAA
>JABUQX010113436.1:0-7500 GCA_015478945.1 Trachelipus rathkii
TAAGAATATCTTCCACTTTTTATTGTTATATTCATCCTCAAGGAATGGGTTTTAAAGCGTGGATCAAGATAGGTAGCAAGCACAAGATTCTTATCAGTAAGTAAATGCTGAATCTATTTTTTTACTGATTTTTTCCATGCTGATACTGTAGACCCAAGTCCCTCAAATAGTCCTTTTTTCTGACTCTTTTAAAAAAAAACTGCAAATCACTTTCAGATATGGGATTATTGCCGATGCCATTGATTCCTTGTGGCTCAATAAATTTGTACAATCAACAAAATTTTTATTTTTAGCAATTTTTCAAGAACTTTCCGTTGTTTCTAAGCATGCAGGTTTTGAATGATCACTGAAATATGAAATGAGAGCCGTCTTTTTGGTTCAAAAAATATTTGAAAGCATATGATACTGGCTATTGCATCTGGTTTGTACATCCCTGAATAAATCTGTACTGTGGTAATTAAATCTAGTTTGATATTCTTCATACTTGGCAATAGCTTGAGGCTAGTGATTAAAATGAACTACAATTTGTTTGAATAAGGATATATTTTTTTCACGTCTCTTTGTTCAAATATGGCATCATTGAGAACTAGTGTCAAAGAGTGTAAAAAGCAAGGTAATTCCTGTAATCCTGCTTATGTAACTCCTGCAGCCATATTAGGTGCGTTATCCCTTACTATAACATGAATTTTATTAGTAGGAATATTGAATTCTTCCATATCATTTTGAAGACAATTACTTATATTAGATGCTGTGTGAGGTACGTGAAAAGGTGGAACTCGAAGAATAGCATTTATATTCAATGCTCCAATTATTACAAGCCTACAAGGCAATATTTCACTGCTCACTTACGAGTTCACTGGTATATAATTATCAAAACATATTACATAACATGGCTAACGAAACATTGCCAAATGATATCTTACGCTCTACGTAAAGATGTGCCGCTCAATCCAGTTTTCTTTAATTAAATAGAATTAAGGAAGAACTGAAATTAAAAATCAATTCGGCAAACTTCGAAATATTGTCTTTGAAATATCGTAAAGATCGAATAAAAATTATTTTCAGATTGACCAAAGAATCGGTCAAAGAATCGGTACAATTTTGCCGATTCCGATTCCGATTCTGATTCCTGAAAACCAGCCGATTCCGATGCCGATTCCAATTAATCGTCCCATCACTAATATATATATATATATATATATATATATATATATATGTTTTAAGTTATGATATATAGTATATGTATATCTTTATCTATCTATATATATATATATATATATTTATTACATATATTAATAAAGAGTTATATATATATATGCTACATATATATATATAATATTTCATATATATACATATATAAGTTATGTTATTAGCAGTTAGTTAAATATATATATATATGTTATATATATATATATATATATATGTTGCTATATATATATATATATATATATATATATATATATATATATATATATATATATATATATATATATATAGAGAGAGAGAGAGAGAGAGAGAGAGAGAGAGAGAGAGAGAGAGAGAGAGAGAGAGAGAGAGAGAGAGAGAGAGAGAGAGAGAGAGAGAGAGAGAGAGAGAGAGAGAGAGAGAGAGAGAGAGAGATTCACTCTCATAATGCTGAGAAACTGTATAAACAATCCAAATTGTATTTGCTATTTATGCGGGGAATTAACATTTAACATTACTTCGGCTGCAATGTGGGTGACCAGGATAAAATGTGAGCCACTTATGTTTGTTGTGCAACCTGTATCAGGGTTCTCAATGGATGGGCGAAGGGTTCACGCTATATGCTATTTGCCATACCTATGATTTGGAGGGAATCCAAAGTTCATAGATTGCTACTTTTGCACGACTGATATCGTGGTATAGCATCAAAATCCAAGCACACTGTAAAATATCGTAATATGCAATCTGCTATGAGACCAGTACCTCAAAGTAAAGACCTACCTGTACCTGACCCTTCCAAACAAATGACACTAAGTGACGATGAGTCACGTGATGAGGTAGTGGCGAAAAAAACAGAAGACCTGGACCAAACATTTCAGCTTATTTGCTCTTCAAGTGAACCACATTTGCTGATTCAGGGAGATCTGAACGATATTGTGCGTGATTTTACTTGTCAAAAAAGGAAGCTGAACTCCTTGGTTCAAGGTTAAAGGGATGGAATCTTCTCCAAAAAGAGAATAAAGTTTATTTTTTTGTGACGGGCATTGTGATTTTGAAAAGATTTTGTCACTTGAGAACGGCATAGTGTATTGTAGTGATGTATATTCTGTTATGGAGGTTTTTTGCTACACATATAACAAGCATGAATGGTGCTTGTTTATTAAGGCTTCAAAAGTAAGTTTGAAAGCAGTTTTAATTCACAATGATAATGTGTTTTCTTCTGTTCCCCTGGCACATGCACCTTATATGAAGGAAACATATGAGAGTAGGAAGCTTCTGTTGGATAAAATTACGTATGAGAATCATAAGTGGAATATATTTGGTGATCTAAAAGTCGTGTCACTTTTACTTGGAATGCAACTGGGTTATACAAAATTTTGTTGCTTTTGTTGTTAGTGACACAGTCGTGATAAAATAAATCTATCAGAAGAAAATGTGGCCACAACTATCTGTGACTCCAGGAGAAATAAATGTCATCAATCGCCAACATGTTGATTTTCATAAAACTTATCTGCCTTCCTTGCATATTAAGAAAGATTTAATGAAAAATTTCGTCAAAGGTATGATTATAACTGGTAATGGATTCACATATTTAAGAACAATATTTCCAAGAATAGGTGACGCCAAAATCAAAAAACGTGATTTTATTCGACCACAGATTATGGAGCTGATGAACCATCAGCAGTTTGAGGAAGAGCTTAATGATGTTAAAAAAACTGCATGTCCATTATTTAAGAAAGTTTGTAGAGACTTTTTGTGGGAGCATAGACCAGATAACTATTCTGACATTCTGACTAGCATTATACAGGGCCTTGGGACGCAATATGAGCCTAAAAATATTCTTCCTCGACTCTCACTTTGACTTCTTCCCTGATAATCTTTGGCAATCAGTGACGAACGTTTCACCAGGACATTCTGAGCTTTAAAACCCGGCAACAAGGAAAGGTGAGCACTTCTATGCTGGCTGATTACTTTTGTCATGAAAAAGAGACTTACCAGAAGCTAAATACAGTCGAAAATCAAATGCCTCTACATTTTAAAGGCGAGTTTTGTTATAAAATTAGCTCCATTTGTAAATTTATTTAATACATTTATTTAAAAATTTAAATATGCTAGTTATTCCAGAAAAACTTTGCGTGACCGAAGAAACTAAAAACATATTTGAAATCAGAGGGGGAAAAATTGAATATACTACACCTATTTTAGTTTGTGGGACAAAATTTTTCTAAATTTTGTTGACCAGTATTATTATTATTATTATTATTATTATTACTGGTTATTATTATTATTATTATTATTATTTTTATTATTATTTTATTAATTATTAATAATAATAATAATAATAATAATAATAATAATAATAATAATAATAATAATAATAATAATAATAATAATAATAATAATAATAATAATAATAATAATAATAATAATAATAATAAGAAGAAGAAGAAGAAGAAGAAGAAGAAGAAGAAGAAGAAGAAGAAGAAGAAGAAGAAGAAGAAGAAGAAGAAGAAGAAGAAGAAGAAGAAGAAGAAGAAGCGGAAGCAAAGAAGAAGAAGAAGAAGAAGAAGAAGAAGAAGAAGAAGAAGAAGAAGAAGAAGAAGAAGAAGAAGAAAAAGAAGAAGAAGAAGAAGAAGAAGAAGAAGAAGAAGAAGAAGAAAAAGAAGAAGAAGAAGACCAAGAAGAAGAAGAAGAAGAAGAAGATTATTAAAACTTTCATTTTATTCAGTTTATTGACGTTATTCATTATATTCCCGTTACCACCATTAATTAATGTTCAAATATTTTTTATAAATATCAAGCCATCCATTATCGTATTAATTTTAAACTACATTTTAAGATATATTATCTGCTTTCATTTTTTAAAGATTTTTATTTTTTTTTTACAAATTATTATTGGTTATGGTTTGTATTTTATAGGAATAAAGATGGAGAGCTCGAAAAATGTTTACAATATGATTTCGATTTTGATGTTCTAAAAAACTCAACCCCCCTTACAGTTACTTCTAAGGAAAACAAAACCAAAGGTGAGTGTTCACATTTTTGCCAAGGAACCTAGCAAAAAAAAATTTTTTTTTCTGTAATGTGAGCCTTATATATATATATATATATATATATATATATATTAGTTATATATATATATATATATAAGGTTATTATTATTGGTAATATTAAGTTACGTTGGCTATTGGTTACATACAGCATTATGCTGAGCAGCAGCAACATATATATTATTATTGTTGCTGCTGGTTGTTGTTGGTTAAGAAGCATATATATACATACATATATATATATATATATATACATATATTATATATATATATTATTATATATATAATATATATATATATATTATATATATAAATATATATAATATGTATACAAGAAGGTTATTGTATGTATATACTAGTTATACATATATAGTTACATATATATTATATATTATATATATTATTATTATTATATATTTATATATTTATTATGTTATATATATATATATATATAAGTTATATATATATATACATATTACTAGATATATATATTACATATATATATTATTATATTACATATATATATATATATATACTATATATACATATATTATCTATATTATTATTATATATTAGATATGTATTTATACATATATATTATTATTATATATATATTATTTAAATATATATATTTATATATATATATATATATATATTATTATTATTATTATACAATAACAATAATATATATATAGATATATATTATTATATATATCATTATTATATATATTATTATAGCATACAATATATATATATTATATTATGCCATATACACATATTATTATTACTGATACATACTGGGCTGGCTGGTTGGTTGTTGTTGAAGATAGTTATTGTTATATGCTGAGTTAACATTATATTGGTATAGAAAGAGTTAGCTACATATTACATATATATATACATATGTTATACATATTAAGTTATTATTATTGGCTATACATATTGGTTTATTATTGAAAGGAAGAAGATAGAAGCATACATACACATATATATTAGAGGTGTATTGACCATATATACATGATATATTTACTACTACTAATATAAAGATATGATTTATATTTATTTATATTACATACATATATACATATAATATATTATATATATACATATTACATATATATTAAGCATATATATTAGGAGTGTGTGAGTGAAGAGAGTATGAGGAAGAGCATATATAAAGATATATATATATTATTAAGAGCAGCAGAGAGCAGTATATATATATATATATATATATATATATAGTAGTTATATATATATATATATATATATATATATATATATATATATATATATATATATATTCGAACAGAATGCAAACAGAAATGGGCTTTTGATCAATCAGGTATGCGAGAAACTCTACCAACTTCCATGAACCTATTCTGTAAGAATGAAATATACGCAACTCACCTTTTCTCTTAAATCTTTTTGAAGTATTGTTGGCTCTGCCATTCTTCCGATATGTAGATGCAATAGAGGCTTGTATATTTTCGTATCTTTGTTGAGATTATAAAATTACAAAATAAACATGAATGATTATTGAAAGTGTATAGTTAAAGAAGTTTTAAATGTAATAATTAAATTTTCCTCTTCATATAATTTTTCTTTCTATTTCATTGATGGAATCTTTCTAAAAAATCTTACAAACAGTCAATTAAAGTATTTGTAATTATTACGTTTGATTAAAACTAATATATATATATATATATATATATATATATATATATATATATATATATATATTTTATGAGATAAACATAAATATATATAATTATAAATGACAATTGCTAATTAGCTATTCATAGATAGAATCACAGATGGTTGCTATCATAAAGATTGCCGATATTTATATATAAAGAATATGGTTATTACAGTTGTTGCTACATACATATATTAAGCATATAGTTACTATAAAGTTATTGCTATTATTACAAAGAAAGGTATAAAGATATTGTTATTATTGTTATTGCTGGCTATTGCTACATGGGCTACATACAGTTGGAAGTTGGTATACATATACATACATGCTATTATGCTGGAGCACTGCATACAGTTGGCTACACGCTATGCAAGAGCACAGTTACTATAGTATAATATTGGCTTCATATTTTCTGTACTACATTGCATAAAGAAATATAAAGGATGTTGTTAGTTGGCTATGCATATATATATATATATATATATATATGTTGGTTATATGCATATATATATATATATATAGCCTTATATATGCATATATATAAATATATATATATGTATATATAAGGAGTTATATATATATATATATATATTATATATATATATATATATATATATATATATATATATATATATACATTCATATTATTTTTATAAATTTCTTGCCCAAAATATTTATATTTAGCATTAACAAAATAACAATTTAATTTTAAACACAGACATTTTTTCACTTTTCTCAAAAACACAAGTTGCTGATTTTCTCAACGATATATATTATATATTATGCTCAATAGTATACTATTATTACATATATTATATATATATATATATATATTATTATTATTACATATATATATTATATATATTATTATTATTATTATATTATTGGTTATTGGTTATTATTATTATTATTATTATTATATATATATATCCATATATTATATATATATATATATATTATATATACATATATACATATATATTATTACATATTATTGCTGTTACATACTATTATAAGCATATATACATATGTTATTATATTAATATTATAGATGATATATTGGCTACATATTAAGTTATTTATATATATTGTTATATATATATATATATTAAGATATATATATATATATATATATATATATTATTATTATTATAGCATATATATATATATATATATATAATATTACATATATATATATAAATATGGGTTTGAGCATATATATATATAGTTATATATATATATACAGTATTTTCTGAGGGAGTATATAAACATATCACATGCTGTAGTTATATATATATATTTATATATCTTATATGGAGGCATATCTTCCATCTTTCTTCCCTGAACTAATACCGATAAACTTTGAATTAACTCTCCTTGTTCTCCTGCATTTCACCACAAGGAAGCTACCTTCAGAAATTACCATTTTCTTCAAATCCAGAAAGTCATACTTATTACATTTAATCCCGAAATCAAGCTAAATCAATCCTTAAAAGACCCTAAAATATTTTGTTCTTAGAAAATAAAACAATCTATCTGTTTAATCTAACTCACACTCTTTTTTCC
>JABUQX010113436.1:15000-17500 GCA_015478945.1 Trachelipus rathkii
TACGCCCCTTAGGTGACGGGGCTGTGCTCCAAAACTTTGAATATTGACATAGAACGATGAAACTTGGTGTACAACCTTCTTATAATGTAACAACTATACAGAAGATGTAAAATGACACCGCGCCCTCTAGGTGATGGGGCTGTGCCCTAAAACATTGAATATTGACATAGAACTAAATGAACTTGGTAAATGGGGCAGCCTCTTATACATGTAACATCGATCAGAAGAAGGTAAAATGACACCACGCCTCCTAGGTTGATGGGGCTGTGCCCTAAACTTTGAATACTGACATTGAACGATGAAGCTTAGTATACAACTTCTTATAATGTATCCTCTTATGATGTATCCTCGATACAGAAAAAAAAAAAAAAAAATAAAATAAAAAAAAAAATTTAAAAAATTAAAAAAAAATTATTCTTTTTAGGTTTATAACTTAAAAAAATTTGAGTTTTTGCATACCAAAAGCTGTAAATCAGTAAATCAAACAACCCTCAACACCCCCCCTCCCCTCTCTATCGGTCTAACGATCTATCGATCTACTGATTCAGGTCATATCTGTATAACATAACTCCGAACTTTTATTTATTTTTGTTTTATTTACTTTAAACATTTTGTTTTTACTAATATTTTACCCTTTTCATATTTATAACGTAAAAAATTTGTGTTTTTACATACTTAAGAATGGTAAATCAGTGATCAGTAAATCAAGCACCCATCAATCCCCCTCCCCGTCCAACCTTTGATTCTATTGATCTATTGATCCATTGATTCAAGTCATATTTCGAGTATCATTTTGGATAAACATGCCATAAAAATAAGTTCTTTTTATAACTAACCCTCGAATATATGTTGACGTAACAAAGTTTTTCACATCAATAAAGCTACATAACATAACCTGACTCAAGAATATAATGTATACTATAACTATATAACATCAAACCTAACATACACTAAACGCAAATAAACAGGCAAACTAAACACAAGTACTATACTTAACAACATGAAAGTAACTAACGTTGCATACAGAACATACCCTATTCACACTTTTTCAGAGACATATCTCTTGAATAGAGCTTTTATTTTCAATATTAACATAGTAACATTTACAAAAATTTTATCATAACGCTAACCTAATTAATCGCATCCTGACCACGAATATATGCTACACAGTAAACAAAGTTTTCACATCAATATAGCCTAACATATAACCTGAGTTAAGATATAGGTAACCCCCTAAACCTAACACGCCTTAGCATGAATAAACAGTTAACATTAACAAGCTTTCACACTTAACACAGTAAAGTAACTAAATTGCATACAGAACGTAGCATATTTACACTTCTTATAACAATCTCTATAATACTTTTTTATTTTTTTAACATAACCTAGTAAACGTTTAATTAAAAGTTTTACCATAACCTACGCTAATTATCTACTAAGCCAACGAATATATGGTGACGTAACAAAGTTTTCACTCACAAAAGCTAACATAACATAACTGATGCAAAGAATATAATGTAAACAATCAAAACGCTGACATACCTTAAACGCGAATGAACAGTCAACATTAACAAGTAACCATCTTAACAACAGGGAAAGTGACTAACATTGCATACAGAACGTACCCTATTCGCACTTGTTTTTTCAAACGTATCTCTAACATATCATTGTTCAATTTTTACATTAACATATTAACATTTAACAAAAGTTTACCATAACCTAACCTAATTTACTAGCCAACGAATATATGGTGACGTAACAAAGTTTTCACATCAGTAAAGCTAACATATCATAGCCTGAACTAAGAATATAACGCACAATGACAATACGTAACATACCTACGCTCGAATAAACTGCTAACCGAATAACAAAGTTCCATACTTAACAACAGTAAAGTAACTAACAATGCATACAAAACGAACAGGAGTAAAGCTGATGTAGTAAATATTCATTTAAAAATCAGTATTGCACTGATTGTTTATTTTTTTTTATTATTTTTTAAAAAAAAAAAAAATTTTTTATCTTTGTGAAAAAAAAATTATTTTGTTTCAAATTTCTATCATTTTCAATTTTGTTCATTTTTTTTTTAAACTTTTATTTATTTTTAATTTTATTTCTTTAAAACTTTTTGTTTTTAAAAAAACCTTTAATTTATTTTTAATTTTATTTCTTTAAAACTTCTATTTTAAAAAAAAACTTTTATTTATTTTTAATTTTATTTCTTTAAAACTTTTTGTTTTTAAGTTTTAAAGAAATAAAATTAAAAATAAATAAACTTTTTAATTTTTAATTTTATTTCTTTAAAACTTTTTGTTTTTACTAAAAAAAATTCTCTTTTTTTATGTTTATAACGTAAAAAATTTCAACTTTTACATAAACTAAAGCAGTAAAACAGTTAAATCAGTAATCAAAACGCCCACCCCGTCTCCCAACCCATCATGATCTATAGATTATGATCTAACGATCTTTTGACCTCTTGATCTATAGGATAACATATATA
>JABUQX010113437.1:5000-15000 GCA_015478945.1 Trachelipus rathkii
TAATATTAATATTAATATAAAAATATATATTAAATTAAATTATTCTATTTAATATATATATTAATATTATATATATAAATTTAATATTAATATTGTATATAATAATATATATATATATATATTACATAATATATATATATAATATATATATATTATATATTTATATATATTTAATATAATAATAATATATATATATATATATATATTATAATAAAATATATATATGTATATAGATATATATTAAGTTATATTATATATATATAGTATATAATATATATATTAAGTGTGATGTAGATTATTATATATATTATATATTTATATATATAGTAGTATATTAGTATGTATGTTTAGTATTATTATAAAATAATAATGGGCAAAAATAGATATTTATAGGAGAGATAGAATATATATATATATAATTTTATAGGAGAGATAGAATACGTTATAGTATATAGTGATTATGTATTGAGTGGTAGTATTATATATAGTATATATAACTATATAATTAATATGTATATAATAATAAATTTTTTTATAACTACATAAGTAAATAAAAATAAAATATTATTTATTTTTTTAATAATATTTTAAATTAATATATATTATATAGTATATATATATATACGTATATATATATATACCGTTAACAAAAAAAATATATTAATTATATTATAATAGTGTGGTAATTAATAATATAGTATATAAAAATATATATATACTATAATATATATATATAGTATATATAGTTTATTTGATATATTATATACATATATATTTATATATATTATATTATAAAAATATAGCAAAATAGGGTATAAGTTAGAAAGTTTAACAGTTATATAAATATTAATTATATATATAGTATATAATATTAATATAGTATATAGTATATATATTATATATGTATATTAATATATATATAATATTTATATATATATTATAATATAATATCTAATATAATTAATATATATTCTATATATATTATATATATATTAATACTACTCCTAATAGTTATTATATATATATAATCATACTATATATATATATTATATATGTTAATATATATAATAGTAGATATATATATATATTATATAATAAATTATAGATTATATATAATATATATTTTATATATATATATTAATTATATATTATATTTATATATATATATAGTATTTTATATATATTATACTCTATATATTATTTATTAATTAATATTATAATATATTTACAGAGAAAAGGATCGTGTAATATCATTAAGTACTATTTGTAAATTATATGGAGCAGTTAGATTTATAGTTGCTCTATCTGTATCACAATTAATTATTATAATTAAGAATATATATATATATATTGATTTATTGTTGTATGTTGATGTATGTATTATATATATATATTATAATGTATCATATATTATTCAACCATTTGCGTAATTGAAACATGTAATCTTCTACAAACTCAAAGTTATGATAAAATTATTTCTTATTTTTGCAAAATTAGTCATATGAAAGAAATATATTATAATAATACATATAATATATTTATGCAAAATTATAAAAAAGTTTAAGGAATCATCGCTATTGAATAATTCTATTTTTCAATTAATTATAAGTCAGTACTATCATATTCTCCTTGAAAAGAGAGAAGAAAATTTAAGATACAGTATACACACTATACACATTCGATTAAATTTAATTTACTAAACTATTTTTATTCCTAGTATTCCCTTAAATGTTTTATATGCAAATAATATTAAAAAAAAACTAAGAAATGAAACATATTGATTTTGTTCTTTTCCACACAAATCTTATATACCAGCTAATTATATAGATAAATACAATATCTAAATTAGCAGATAACAGTAGCTATAGATTTTCCCTCTTCCATCGGTTTGTTACATTTACATCCGGCAAATAAAGTTTTCCAAAATGAAAATTTAATTTAGCATATTATATATATTTACTATCGTCATCATCATCTCTGACTAAAATGTATTTTACATTTCTATCGTTTGTTAAATATATATATATTGTTGATTTATTTTTATGTGTGTCAAAATCAGCAACCAAAAAATTTTCTGAGTAAAGCCAAACGTAAGTTACAATATTAAGTTTATTGTGAACCCCTTTCTCTCTCTCGTCTCATGTCTCTTTTCTCTCTCTCTCTCTTCTCTCTCGCTATGTATTTAATTATTAATAATTATAATATTATTAAATATAATATATATATAATGATATATATATATAATATAAATAGTACTATACATCCTATACCCACTTCGCGTTCACTCTCACATATACTCTTCAATTTAACTATTCATTACAATCCGAGTACACTATCTAATATATTAAAATTTTTATATAATATTTATTATATTATAAATTTATTTTATTTAATTTTTATTTATAAATTTTAGATAAACGTGGGTAACTAATATTAAATTTTTATTTAGGTTTCAACATTTATAGTATATTGCACTTAAATCGGCATTATTGATTTAAATATTTATCCCTAAGTAGGGTTAACCTCTTACCTTTTAGAGTGAATTTAAGCATGAGTATGTTACCCTTAACAGATGAACTAATAAGAAATCTGCCAGATCTCACTAAAAGCTGCTTCCCAAGAGAGTGAAGTCAATTCGTGACATCTATCCTTCCAAACAATATCTCCCCGTCCACACTCGTCAGAGTTAACACTTGGGAAATTTTAACGAGCTAAGATATGATACAGACATTTGCACTTGTAAATCGGGCATTTCATTGTATTTTTCAAATAAGTCCAAAGTGGTTTGAACCTTACTACATTAGGATGTTAAGCCAAAGTATTACCCTTAACACGTATGGACGAAAGGAACTGCCAGGTTCCTATCTGAAAAGCTTTGCTCCTAGAAAGTGATAGTGCAAGTCGTTTGACAATTCAACCTCTAGCTCGCCGGTTAAAACTTACTCAAGTGGACCTCTGACCTGATTGTGACCGTCGAGATTCATGTCTTTAGAAATAACCCCTGTTCAATTATATGTACTATACTATTATATATATATATATATAGTATAATATAGTAATATATTATTATAATATTAATATGATTATATATATATTATAATATAGTTATAATATAATATATAGATAGATATGATATAATATAAATATATATAAATATATGATTGTAGTTTTTATATATTAGTATATATATATATATATATTATACTATATATATATATAATATATATTAATATATATAATATTATTATAATATTTATATATATATAGTATTATAATACTATTAATTATATTAATATTGCTAAATATATAAAATTAACTTAATATATTAATGAATATATATATATTTTTATTTGGTATATATATATATATATATATTTATACATCTATAAATAGTATAAATTCTATATAGATAATTATAATATATATATATATATAATATATATATTATATATAGTAATATATATATATATAATATATATATATATAATATAAATATATGTTATCTATATATATATATTAGTGTGTGTGTGGATACAAATAACTCCCAATATGTATTTATTTTTACTTTACCCAATTCATTTAGATGTTGGAGAGATGCACAAATGTTATTCCAATCTTTTGGAGAGGAGCACAATATGATTAGTTGTTATATACTTTAAATATATGTATAAATAGTTTATATGTAAATATATAATTTATACTTTTAATCTATTTACCTTATCTATTTTCTAGAGTGATTAATACTGTACAAATATAGACTAACTACTATATTTGCTATCTGATAACAATGGATGACCTATAGAGCAATATTATATATATCAGTGACGTAGCATAAGTCATTATAGGATTTTCTGATTTGTAGGTACTCAAGTATTATAGATTATAATAATACCTACAGATTTATTTCTAATATGATTTTACCAGAGTATGTCATTAATAATGATTAATTGGAATATATAATCAATGATTAACAAATAGAACATAATATATTTATTGTATTCATTTATTTTGTATATATTATATATACATTGAGTAATTGTGTCCAACAGTCTAGAGATCAATAGTTGATATCACGAGTGAGTAAAACAGATAAATATTATTATTATATATATATATATTAATATATAATATTATATATATATATTATGAATATATATATATATTATATAATATATAATACACTAAGAAATAAAAACACCATCTACTATTCATGTAGCTCAAGCCTATTAATCTAGATTTGAATAGGTGTACTCATATATTAACGTCGTAACATAATCACTCACGGTAACTCAAGCCCCAAGTGATAGAGTAATAGCGCACTCACATGCTCTCACTATACATCACGAACCAGTGCTCAAACCCGACCCTCCTTAGTGTGATGTATGTATCACCGTAAGTCTTCTAACCTAATAAGAGATATTCGGTACGCTTATATATTAAATATTAAATATTAGATATATATATATTATATATATATATTAATTGTTACACTAATAATAAAAAATTTATTTTTATACTTTCTTAGTGCACAATTCTAAGTGATGATGTAAACTTTATTTTAACACTCTAATTAGTTATTATCATACTTTTTACACAATTATCCTTTTATTAAATAGAGTAATATTAATAATATCTTCTAGTATGCATCGCACGGATGAATTATTAATCATCACAATCCTATAAACATCGTGAGTGATATATAAATTTTTTTAATTTTATATAATAATAGAAAGTGCTGTACTCATTTCATATCAAAATTTAATATAGAACAATTATTTATTATTATAGCAGCTTAACTATATTCACACTGAATATCATATTTAATATATTATTACCGCTATCTACTTATATATATAAATTATCTTATAGTATAGTGTATTCTATAATAATTGTATTAATTATTATAATTATTCTATTATTATAATCACTTTTTATAATATATAGTATATGTTATGTAATATATAATTATTTCTCCTCTTACTACATTAAAATTTTTAACTATTAAATAATTTATTCACTTTACTTTTTAAATTTATCATAAAAATAATTCTTATTTATTTATTACATTATCACCAATATCACTATATATTTATAATTAGTATATTATTTAAACAAATATTGATCCACGCATTAGATTGCCTTTGCTTTTATATACCCTGTATATTTACGTGTTTCTCAACTCGCATCCTCAATCTATGCTATCCTCTAGTAGGAAAGAATTACAGTATAGAATAACTGTCTGCATGATGCCACAGTCGACTGAAAATCGTATGTATGTGAGACGACAAGCTCAACCTCTCACAAATTAATAATGTTGATATTTAATTAGTTTTTCCTGTGTGAAAGATGATGATATACACCCTTAAAAAAAAATTAAATATTTGAATTTCATTTTCATATTGCTTCAACAAACTACATTCCTAGCAAAACACCTAACAAAGTAATTTCTTCACAATTTCCTGATTCGTATTACGAACGATTTTCCTCTTACTCACTTAATTTTAAATTAAATAATTTGAGATAATATGTCCATTTTAAATAATATTTCTTTTATTTATATTATTGGAGACTATTATTATTTTAAAGTGATTTATTAATGAAAAGATTGAGATATAATTTAGGTATACAATTCATCATGGAATAACACTCATTGTCATCTATTAAACGATCGAATATGAATAAACAAATAAGAAAGTATAATTAAGTGACATTCGTCTGTGAAATATTGAACTACGACTTCAATGTGCTGAAGTGAAGAATACATAAGACTGCCATCGCCTTTTTAAAACCATTCGAAGCGACACTAATAAATTTATATAAAATGGACTAAAGAGTTAAAGATGATCATGATCTTATTCATTCTTGATCGTCTAACATTTGACGTCGGTTTTCGAATCCTCTAGCAAGTAGATTTTTTATTTACTTAAACTACAGTATGTATATTATTATATTTGATTTTAATATTGCTTGAAATCTAATCTGCGGTTAGTGTGATATGTAGTGATAGTATATATATATATATATAATATTTATGATATTTATATATATACAATATATAATTAAATTAATTAGATATATAATATATATATATCATATTATTTAATATATAATATAATATATATAATATATAATATATATTATATATATATTAATATATATAATAATTAATATTTAATTAATTAATATATATTATTTCATATAATATTATTATATATTATATTATTTATATATATTAATTTATAATATATATATATATATCATATATATAATATATATATTATATATATATATATTAATATATATATATATATAAATTTAATATATATATATATATATATATTAATTAATATATAATATATATATATATATTATATAATAAATTATATAATATATATATATAATATTATATATAAGTATATATTATATTATATTAATAATATGATTAATATATTATTAATATTATATATACATATATGTATATATATAATTATTATAATATAAATATATAATATATATATAATATTATATATAGATTATATATATTTATATTTAATATTATATTATATTATATATATAATATTATATAGTATATAATATAAATTATATTATTACTATGATTAATATTATATAATAGATTAATTACTAATATATACTATAATATATATATAATTATATATAGTTAACATAAGATCATGTCCCCCGTATATAATTACTTACCAAACTCAGCGTCATATAGCTCTGAATCTTCTATATAGATATATATATTTATGATTTATATTATATATATATATTATTTATAAATTATTTCTAAATATATAATATATAAAATATTAAAGGAAAAGATAATATACTCAATAAAGTAAATATCAATATTTATATAGGATATATATATAATATATAATATAATTAATACTATAATATAGTATATATATAAGAAGAATAGATATACATTAGAGTAAATAAAAGTTTTGCTTATTTTATTGGTGGATTAATAATCTTATATTAAAATGTAAATTTATAAATATAAAACATAGGCCATGCAATACTGTTATTATACCTGCCTTTAGAATAAATTTAAACATTTTTTGAAACACAAAAATATACTTTACAGAATTAATTTCAATAAAATATTTTAAAATATGAAATTGAATGTAAGGAAATTATTATTGGAATATGCTTAGAGTACTGATATATATTTAATAGCAATGAATGATATGTATGGATTAGTGGTAATGGTGTTATTGTTATATATACATAATTATCAACATGTCTTCCACATGAGAAATTTGATTATCTGCCATCGGTATTCCGATCAAAATGTTTGTATTTGAATTAAAAAAAACATCATTCTGAAAAAAAGATTAGCATTTATCTTTAAGTACTGATAAGGATTAGATTCTAGGATTAGTTAACCTGTAACAACAACAATATTAACATGATAATTTGGAGATGTTCATGCAAAAATTTAAATCATGCTAAAGAACAACATAACTGAAACATAATTTCATTGTAAATTTTTTTGCTGAACGTGCTAATATTAAAACATTAAGGCAGGGTCCAATGTTGAAGCCAGCAGCACCCCATTTTAGCCCCCACCTAAAAATGAACATAAAATTCTTAATTTTCAGACAATTTTGATGGAAAAAAGAGCAAACTGTAGCTTTTTCTGACCTCTAAAACGTCGTTTTCGGGTGTTTTTATGTGTTTGTAGTCATTCTTTCAGAATTTTCATTTTTTTCAAAACCTATGTTTTTGATATTTTTCGCTTCAACTTCTACAATTTTTTTTGAAATGGCTTCAAACTTGAAATATACATAGATGGGTCTATTACCTAGAGAATGCACAAAATATTTTTTTGATTTTTTGAAATTTGTGCTCAGCAATGTCGAAATTCAAAATCCCCTTTTTTGGGTTTTAAAATGAAAAATTGCGATAATTTTTTTTTCTGATCATGCGATTAGGATGAAATTTTTAGAGCATATGTAGTCGGAGGAGATACACTTTTTTTTATTTAAATAATTTCTTTATATATGCAGTAATTTTGGATTTGTTCTTGGAACCAATTTTTAAATAAAAAATATTTTTGGAAATTTTTAAAATTTATTTTTTGAGTATACAAAAAAAAAAAAAATCTAAGTAAAAAAAGATGTATGTCGCCCTACATATTAAGGCCCTCAAAATTTTTGATGTTGATTGGATGAGTAGAAAAAAAAAATACAATATTTCACTTTTTCAAAAAAAAAAGTTTTGAAAAGTGAAATATTGATATATATTTTTTTACTCATTGCTCGTCATCAAATTTTCAGGACTTGTATAGTTAGGCGAGATACATCATTTTTACTTAGATAATTTTTTTTTGTATACTCAATTTCCAACAATCACCAAAGAACTTTTTTTTTTAAATTTGTTTAAATTTGAGTAAGCCTAAGTTAGAAATGAGAGAGAGAGAGAGAGATGAGAGAGAGAGAGAGAGAGAGAGAGAGAGAGAGAGAAGAGAGAGGAGAGAGAGAAGAAAAGAAAAAAAGAAGAGAGAGAGAGAGAGAGAGAGAGAGAGAGAGAGAGAGAGAGAGAGAGAGAGAGAGAGAGAGTCGCTATAACAATCAAGCATACCGACCCTTATAACAAGGTCTGGTCACTATATTAACCACACCTGTATTCCTTATTACATGATTTTCCCATAAAATGGGCAAAACTCTATTATAGTGGTTCCGCCCCACCTCATACGGGGCCTTACAACGTCTGATCCTTCCTGGAACCCCTCGTCTTCCTACTTTACCTTTTCCTTGTTGAACCCACAGGGTGTTTTTGGTGGTGTTCAAACACACATAGGGGTTTGAAACCTAAAAAAAAATCGGGTTTTACGTATACGAAAACATGATTCAACATACAACATATCAAACTATATGTCTGTCTCCAAATCAGGTTCCGGTTCCTGTTCCGGTACCGGTTGCGGTTCCGTCGCCGGCAGCGGTTGCATTGTTGTATGGTGCGGTGCTATGAGGTGAGGTGAGGCAAGAATTTCAATATTAAAAGATAATTAATCATCAGTCATTAATAAAACATTAGTCTTTACTTAATTTAATTATTTATTTAATTATTTTATTATTTATTTTTTTAATTATTTATTTATTTAATTATTTAATTATTTTCCAATTCGTTTTCAACGTTGAAAGGAAATTAATCATTCTATTCATGATTTAAAAGATTGAATAGAATAATTAATTACTTTGAAAGGTGTGTTTTCGACGCTTACTCTACGCCATTTTTCCCTGCGATATCAAACCAGTACTATATATATATATATACTTTCTTTCTTTCTTTCTTCACCCTATATATGTATATATTATATATATACTATATATATATACTTATATATATATAATATTATATATATATATATATATATTATATATAGTATATATATGTATATATATATTATATAATATATATATATATTAATATTATATATATATATATTATATTATATTATTATATATATATATACTATATATATATATATATAATATATATATATATATATATATATATATATATATATATGTTTTTGTGTGTGTAGGTGTGTAGGTGTGTTGGGTGTGTGTGTGTGGTGTGTGTGTGTGTGTGTGTGTGTGTGTGTGTGTGTGTGTTATCATGCAGTATTTTATAATTGCAAGTTCGAATGTTGTCAATTTTATTATTATTATTATTATTATTATTATTATTATTATTATTATTATTATTATTATTATTATTATTATTATTATTATTATTATTATTATTATTATTATTATTATTATTATTATTATTATTATTATTATTATTATTATTATTATTTTATAAAGAAAATTTAGTTTATTGTTTCTCATTTTTATTCCAGGTCTTTCAATATTTGTTTTAATATTTTTGAATCTTGCTGAGAATTCCAGAACGGCAACAATAGCAACGTTATTGGAATCATCCCTCTTGATCCTTACAGGGTTTCGGCTCTTTCAAGAATTTT
>JABUQX010113438.1:7500-10000 GCA_015478945.1 Trachelipus rathkii
TATATATATATATATATATATATATATATATATATATATATATATATATATATATATATATATATATATATATATATATATATATATATATATATATAAACAATAAATGGAAATTTGTTTTGCTTTCCAATTGTTTTTAAGAATGCTTCGTATCTTTCTTCCCTTTGATGTTCTTGCTTCCAAACAAAAGCACATAAATAGCTCAATAGGAATTGATTTCGCAATCCACTTTTGGGCAATTTTCTTTTAATCTACAATGTAATATTTTATTACTTCTATTTCATATAAACAAATTCATTTTATATTATAATTCTATTTCATAGAAACAAATTCATTTTATATTACATTGTGGTACATTTTATTTTGTTACGTAACATTATTATTCCTGAAGACGTGGTTAGGTTAGGTTAGGTTAGGTTAGGTTAGGTTAGGTTAGGTTAGGTTAGGTTAGGTTAGGTTAGGTTAGGTTAGGTTAAGTTAGGTTAGGTTAGGTTAGGTTAGTTAAATTAACCGTAAGACATTTTTCTTATATTCCAACGTACCTTTGACCACAATCCTTCTATGGTGTTAGTGTGCGCACCAGTTTCTGGGTTTACAAAATTTAGTGAATGGTTCACAGTTAAATGATGTAAGTCTAGAGAATTTAGATTTTTATAGCCTTTCCATTCGTCTGTAATTACAGTCGATCCCTTTTCAATGTATTCTTCTAGAATTGCTCGTAACGTTTCACTTTTACGATTACACACAGGCACCAAGAAACACTTATTACTTCCTCTCTCAATGCCACCAACTACCCACTTTCCTTCAACTTTTCTACCTTTATTGTATTTTCTTTTTCCAAAAACGGATTCGTCAACCTCAATGACCTTCTGTCTGCCACCAATCTTTTTTCTCGAATTTAGAACTTCTGTAACACACACTTCTCTACAATAGTTAAACCAATCTACAACAGCATTTGTGGAAATGCCTAACATGAAACGAACTTGTGTCGCATTTACATCATTTAAAAAAAAATATATTATTTTTAATACAGTACAATAGCTGAGACGCGAGCGATGTAGAAATGAGCCTTTTGGAGAACAACAATATCTTTTACCGCATTTATTGCATTTAAAAAAAAAAACCTTTCGTTTATATATTTGACATTTTATATTACAATTAATACACTTTAATTCACTTAGTAACAACTTGAAGTGCTGTAGAAAGGCTAAGAGATCATTATCATCAGAACATATTGAATATATATCATCCAATAACATATTTTAAAATAAATTAACACACATGTTAACATTTAACGTTTCCGAATAACACTAGCGTGACACTAGCCTATATTAATTATTAGCTTTGATTTATTACCGAAAATATGACTCCGTTCCATTGTACCATGCCAGACGTACGTTCTGCTAATAATATTCAATTAAATATTTATTAATTATATCAAATTTTTATAAAGTGAAAATAATTTTTCCTAATTAAATACATAAAAATGTATATTTTTGTTAAATAAAATATACTAAAAAATTCCTATTTTGTTTTTTCTATACAACTGGTCGCTCTACAATTATCCACCATATTATAATATATATATATATATATATTATATATATATATATAATTTATAATATATATATATATATATATATATATATAATATATGTAATATATATATTATATATATATATATATATATATATATATATATATGGTTAGCATCCCGACAAGCAACATGCATGTACTAAAAAAACTAATAACAGCTACAGTATAAATAAATAACATTTTTTAATCAGGAGACATTTTATCGATGAAATTAAAAAAAAAAAATAAACAAAAATAAGTTTTTGAAAAATTTAAATTGTTAAAAATGTTCGGAAAACTTGTTGATAATTATCGTTTTTCGAAGAGTAGATGGAGTATAGCACTCGAGAGAGCGAAAAAGTTGCAAACTTTGAATTTTTTTTTAACTAAAGATACCCCCCTGTAAACTTAAAAATAGACAAGTCGGTTTCTCGGCTACCGGGGACGACGGGGGAGACTTCGTTCCCCCCTGTCCCTCCGTCGGCTCGAACTCCCTAAAAAAAATTAAAAAGAAAATAATTAAAAATTTTCTCCAGAGCATAATACTAATAATAAAAAAAAAACAATATTGGTAATCTGCTCTCGTATTACTGAGATGGAAAAATATAGAATTTATTATATAAGATTATATACTATATATTTTAAATTTAAACTAATGATATAGACTGCAAAATAATTTTTTTGTTCATTCGATGAAATTGCTTGCTGAAATCAAAATGTTATTTATTTTCCTGGTAGCTGTTATAGTTTTTAGTTACATGCATGTTGCTTTCGAGATGTATATATATATATTAGTATATATATATTATATATATATATATCATATATATATATATATATATAATTACTATATATATATATATATATATATATATATATATATATATATATATATTATATATACTTTTTGTTTTAGATAACTTGT
>JABUQX010113439.1:0-20000 GCA_015478945.1 Trachelipus rathkii
TGCATTTGCGAGTGGGCTCAGTTTGATAACCGCTTTCTCTTTAAAAGTCCACACAACAAAATACATTTCATACGCAGGGCGCTTTAGTAACTCTTTATTTCCAAAGAAAGTACAGTTACACGACTTTTTGCACGTGCATGTTCTTAAAATTCTGTCGAATTACGATAAAAAATATCACTGAACGCTGAAACACAGTAAGAAACATTAATGAACACACAAAAAACAAAATTAATATATAATATAGTATATATATATATATATAATATATATATAATATTTATATATATTATATAACATTTAATTATATAATTTTATTTTATTTAAGTATTAACTGTATTGTATAATATTTATAATATATAATAATATATATATAATATAATATATAATAAATATATAATTAATATATTATATATATAATATATATATATATATATATAATATAATGATATTTATATTATAATATATATAATATATATATATACAGTATATTATTATAATAGATATATAAATATAATAATATATATATATATATATATATATATATATATACTATATATATATATATATATATATATAATAATATATATATAAATATGTGTGTGTGGGTGTGTGTAGTGTAGCGCTTATCTTTTTTTTAAACTTTTCATAGGGTACCTCTTTCTTCGGGGATCATGAGGAGAACGAAAAGCTCTTATGTTCAGTTGCGAGCACAGGACATAGTAAAAAAACGAGAGGGAAACCCGCCCCCAAAGGTATCAATTTCAACAACATTAAACCGTATATTAATATAAAGAAGTTGAAAATATTAAGGCAGGGATCATGCCAGCTTACATTCCGCCAAAAATCGTTCTGACAACACGTAGACAGAAAACAATGTTTTAGGAACAGAAATATAGGTTGGCTAGCATACAGGGAAGAAAAACGAGGCGCATTTAGTCTGGTGCCAAAATTTGCATGAAAAGTACACACTGTGAAACGCAGATTTGCCATTTTCGTAAGTGATGTAGTCAGTTCTATTACTGAAAGCTTTAGGAAAAAATGGGAAATTAGAGAAGCATGAACACTCTTCAGCTCACACTATAAGTTTAGAAATGGAAAACCTCAGGGGACAGGCTATGAATAAACATTCACGCTCAAATTGTTCAGCAGAGTGAAAGTGAAAAAGACTTAAATAGGAAAGGTTTAAAATACTTTTTCGAGGGTTGGTAAAGGAAGAAGTAGCTTACACTACAAAATATCAGAGTTTGATTGAAAGTATTTTGAACAAATTGAATGATTGATTTTAAAACATGGAGGAAAGTTCAGAGTGATAGGTCGAATTACAGAAGCAAGGACACTGCCGGTGATCTTCTGTTATGTATTGTTTGGAAGAGATGATTGAAAAAAAAAAACATTGAAAAAACAAAGAAGTTCTCCAAGAAAAGCAAATGAGAGCACTTCCTTAAGAAATGAAATGGAGCTGAGTATTAATGTTTATGAGTATTGGAGGGTAAAAAATCCCCCGAGGAAGAAGTTCTTGTTCAATTGGTTAAAATATGCAATGGAAAAGCAGAAACTATTGCAAATGCTATTGATAAGAAGCTGACTGATCTTGATGTAGAATTCATGACATATTGCTTTGAATTTGATGGTGCTTCTAATATTGCTGGAAAAGTTGGAGGTGTAAAAAAAGCTTTCAGAAAAGGCAAACAAAGAAGTTCTCTATATACACTGTAGAGCACATATATTGTCCCTGCAGCAGCCTCCTGCAGAAATAAAAAGCAGAAGGTCAAAAGTGTTTTGTTTATATTTTGAAAGACATTTACAATCTGTTAGCAAGTCGCCAAAAAAAAAAATATTTTGCATGATATTTATTAATCAATGATCCAATCTCAAGATTCCAGAATGCATTGAAATGGTCAGATGGTTATCTCATTATAAGATAGTGAAGTCTTGAGGAGCTTAAAGTCAATTTTGATGGCAGAGAAGGGACAGACTTGCATCCACATGCAGGGCATCTTGCTTGGAAATCAGAAAGAGATTTCCTTGTACTTGTTATGTATGAATGAAACCTCCTGGAGTCACTCTCTTATCTTGAGCAATGGCTTTGCAAGAAAGAAGGAACTTTTCAGGTAATGACCAAAAGTCATCCCCCTGAATTACGGAACCAATTTGCACCTGCCAAATTAAATATTGAAAATCAGTGTGGGACGCAATTATTACTTACAAAAAAGGTTGTGTGTGTAAAATGAAAGAAGTTTTGCATCTGAAGTGCGCTAATGATTGCTGATAAGAGATTAAGAAAAATGCTTAAAGGAATGAAGATGATACTGACGATAGGTAATCGAAGAAATTTGAGAAAGTTCCAATGGACAAATCAATTGAAATATATGATATTGCTAGTCGCTTTGAGACTTTTCAGTCATTAAACAAATTTACAACCTGATATTGAAGAGAAAATTTGTGACCAGTCCAAAATGACTTTAATGCGGAAGGCTGTACCTAGCTGACGAAATCCTTCAATTGGTTATATCAAATTCCATGCTCGAAAGCGAAATATTTAAAGCAGATGAAAGTCCATTGTCGAAAGATATTAGAATCGGACGTGGATGTATTGCGAGTTTACAAAAGCTCTGTAAATCCTTCTTTCATTCCTTGTACGACAACTTCGGTAGAAAGATCGTTCCAGTACTGTGAACCGAATACAAATTATGACAAGATATGGAATGCTGCCAGAAACCTTAAGCGGATTGCTATATGATAAGCATCGAGAGGTCTGAGATTCCAACTGAGGATTTTCTATAAACGAAAAAAAAAAACAGTTCTGAATCATTATACTTTTGTAAATATTTGTAAACTTTACTGCTTTAATACCCCTTAATTACTTATATTAACTAACGTCGGGCTACGGCCTACGAAGTGTTATATATATATAATATATATATATATCTATAATATATATATATATATATATAGTATATAATATATAATATATATATATATATAATAATATATAATATATATATATATATATTAATATATAACTATATAAATACTTATTATATAAATATATATATATATATATTTACCAAAGATATATTTCCTTATTTGAAAAAGACTATATTACTAATATATATTTTAATAGTAATAAATAGTTTCATAATAATGTTTCTTAACCTTATTTATTGTATTTATCTACATCTCAGATAAAAATTTCACAAATAGAATTGCATATATTTATACAACATTAGACTTGGTTATATTTCGGGTCTAATCTAATTCAATAAGACAGGTAAACTAATAAGAATAAAATTATGCTGACAAGTGACAAGAAATATTATCCGTTTAATTTTATGTAAATTATTTATACTTATGTGCCCCCCGAATCTCTCTAAAGCCCCCCCGGAAGTATGTCTGAAAGAAACACTGGCCCCGGGGCGGTATTTTGCTACTGATGTTGAGCGACTGCAAGGTTTCCCCCGTCTTATGGGGAAAAATTTCTTGAAAATTAACTTTCCAATGGACAGCGGCAAATTTACTCCGTATACTAAAAATTAATCAAACCAAAAAAATTGTGGATCTTCCTCACCTGATACCATAACCTATACCATGATACTTATTATATGGTTATATACGTTTCGTGCTGATTGTAATGAGTAATAATAAAAAGGTTAATCGCGATGTTTCACCTTAAGATGACTCTATAAAAAAATTGACCCTTCCCCCCCCTGTTCATGTTTAGCACGAATAAAAGAGTATTTCAGGATTTAAAAATACAACAAGATCATATCGAAGAGCAGTCAATTCTGCGTGCGAAAAGGTGTTTAAGAACCTAAAAAAAACAAACATAGTAATGAAGTGAAACTACCTCCTAACTAAGTAGTTAGAAAGACTGGTTTTGGAGGGACGGCTGGGAATCCTGGAGATTCCTGGAAATCCTGAAGTTTTAAAAGATATATAAGATATTATTAATATAGAATAAAATAAAAATAAATAAAACTAAAATAAATAAATAAATAAAACTTTTTATACAAACATATAAATTAAAAGAATATAGAAACGTAAAAGAAAATACATAACAATTAAATGTTTATATTAACATGTGAAAAATGTAAATGTCTTACAACGACGCTTTAAAAATGTAACACATCTCGTTTACATTCATAGAAATAGCAGTCATTGTGATCAGTTATTAGCTACGAATGATAGCCAGGCTAATGTAATTAAAGTTAAAGTGTCCATAATTATTGTGTGGTTGATGTGTGTGTGTGTGTGTGGTGTGTGTATATGGATTATGTGTAGATTTTGATGTTCATATACAGTATATATTAGATATAATATAATAATAAATAATATAATAAATAATGAATAATTAATAACTAATAGATAAAATAATGAATATAATAATAATATTAATATAATAATAATAATAATAATAATATAATAAAAACTACGTTTAGATAAAAAAAACAAAGTAAAGTCAGTAAACTCAAAATTGGGAACAAAGCTAATAAAGCATTTACCCTTCTCATGGTTTTTACTGTCAAAAGAGTATAGGAACACCGAAAGTAAATTAAATCTCGTTACCCTTCTCATGTGCTTCAAAAATATGGGAAACAAGGAAGTAATAATGCTCCTCGTTTGATACGCTCAATCCTATGTTGTGCAAAGGAAAAAGAAATTCAATGGGCAGACCCACAAAAAAATAATAACCCACCCCTAGTTTACCAAACTGACCGCTTCCGATGGTGTGGTTTCAAACGACATATGAGAACAAAGTGAATAGAATATTCTCATTATACGCCCGTTCTTCCAATGGTGTACAATCATTACCAGATCAATGATCATTCCGTTCGAATCTTCTAATGGCTGCCCGATGGATGGTCAGTAGACACAGCAACTCACAGTTCATCCCTGAATAGGATCTGACCGCTTTGAGTGCCTGGTCGTAACCAAGATTTACTCGTGAATGTTAGGTGAACCTACGGGGTTAGAGAGCAAATTTACCCTACCAAAGTTCTAACAGTTGCCTGCGAAACCTGAAGGCAAGGTGGAATCCGCATCGCCGTATATTTGGTGTGTGGATCTATGTGGGGAATACAATAAATAATATAAAATAATAAATAATAACACCTATTTGATAGGAGATAATCAATTAATTAATAATAAAAATAATATAATAATGATGGAAGTAGATAAATACCATAACCTCAACTAATAATAATGAATAATTAATATATAATAATAATTTTGGTGGGAGCGGTTGATTGGGGTAGTAATAAGATGAAATTGCTATGCTGAACTCTAGGGGCTGGAGAACGCCCCCAGTTGCTGTTTGTTTCCTAAGTTTTGGGTTATAAATGGTCAAAAGTACAAGAATGCTTTTCTAGATTTATGATAATAGCTAAGCCGAGTTTAATGAAGGGGAGATGCTGATATAGATGCAGGTTCCGACCTAGTGAGGACGGTAAGGTTGTATGTTTATTTGCTTCTCATATTATGATCAATGTTTAATGTAATATCTTTAATATTAAACATTAAATAATAGTTTTTGAGGAGTATTGAGCGCCTTTGTAAAACCCCCAGGTCTGATAGTATTTTATTTGCTAACGGTACTACTTCTCTCGTATTATATTTTAACATCAACAACGAACACAACGACGGGATCTAACAATCACAAAACAACATAACACCACCACCAAAAACTAACAACTAACTGACCTTAACAATCATACAGATCAATAACAATATCCAACAACTTTTGCAGACGTTCTATATCCAACAACATATCATACAATCGAAACAACAACAACAAACAACCAACAAAATGTAACAAAATTAAGAACAACACCTGGCTAAATATCATACCAACAATACAACAAACAACTTAGTTAGCAGATCAATCGTGTTCTGTTGTCGAGATTGTTTCTCTAATCGCATTTAGGAACTTTTTCTTCCAAATACAATCAAATAAAGAATTCATTTCTCAATAAGAAATATATATAATTTGTTATATTAAAAATACCTATTTCTGATAATTTTCACATCATATATATGAAATAGATCAATAAAACCATTGTAAAATAAGACAAACAGTAACAGTAATAAAAATTGATCTTAAACTAACCTTAAGTTCGTCATCTAATTTATCGACTTCATCTTTAACACTATCGTCATTTTCTTTGCTTTCTTTAATATGAGACAGGTTGCTCACATTTGATGTTGAAGATTGTCATACATAGGTATGATGATGATTCGCAAATAAGAATATATGGTTTTGTCCACAATATGAATTGGAGATTGTCATATTCAGGTATTGGCTGACAATTACTGATAGTGAAATGGCTTCACATTTATGTTTAATAAACTGCTGTGCTGAATAATTTATGACAGTTGATTTCTTTTAGGGATTTACGACATAGAGTGATAAATAATCTTCTTTTATCTTATTTGTTAATATATGTTTATTTATATATTTTTAATATGATATTGTCATTATAATGTAGATTAATATTTAAGTATTAGATTTTTGTGTTTATTGGTGTATATATATTTTTTTTATGAATTGTATATATATATGTGTATGTATTTATTATGCTCTTAGTTTTATAATTTTGTACTATTGCGATTTAATTTTCTATTTATTCTTCACTATTATACTGAATATAGGAATAATTATTCAATTACTTACTTATTTAGAAACCTGTACTGACCTACTTAGCATTGCACATATTTTATATTAAGTATCAAGAATGCATAACTCTTAAAGTTGTATTATAATGTAGATGTTTGTGTGTGTGTGTGGAGAACGTGATGATGTGTGAGTGTGCTGATACTTGATATTTTAGTGGTTAGTGTGGTCGTGTGTTAGTGCGTATCTCTATGTATCTAATATGAAAATTATAGGTTATCTGATAAGAGCATCGTTGGCTAAGTAACTACTCTTTACTCATATAGAGGATAATATATAGAATAATAACCAAATTCACACAATAAAATGATCTCTTTAAGATAGATATTGTATAATTAAAGATATTTATTGAAAATACCTTCTCACATAGCCTATGATAATTGAATATTGATTATATATTATACTTTACTATGCTTTTCTAATGTATAATAAAACTTTCTAATAGAATTTCCCTCATTTTCTAATATAATTAATAGGTAACTATTCTAAATATGCTTTTATAATGCGGTAGCTACTTAAATAGTAGTAGAAATTATTTATACTAATTAAAAATATAGTAAATTGCAAAATATATAGGAAATAGAATATGAGCAATTATTCTAAAATTATTAACTACATATTAATACCTCATATAATTTACTCAAACGATACTATAATATGCCTGTTAATATAAAATGAACAAAATAGTGAATTATTCTTACATTGAAATTTTCTAATATCTTCACTCTAATTTGTTTTTCTAATATTTTATACATTTTAAATATATCTTATACAATTAGTGAGTGAAATTATGTTTTATACATTACGACTAATAATTATTATTTTGACTCACATGTATTATTATTCACGCTAGTATGTATTTAAAATAAAAGAGAAAGACAAAAAAAAATATATCCATTCCTATAACCATATCAGAGTATTAATATAAAATAACTTAAATGTAATATATAATATATAATTGTTTTATGGCTGAGATATTAATTACGAAACCAATCACGAGAAATAAAAGATGACGAAAGGTGAACAGAAAAAATTTAATAAGTGTATTTGTTTTTATTGGGACCGGATTGAACGGTGTAAGAAAGAATAATTAGCGAAGATAAAAGTGCCCAGATAATTGGGGACTTCTATATGTGGGGCCAACGTTAAGGTAATCCTCGAGCACGTAAAAGATTTTAAGTCTGATGTATAAGAGACTATTGTATATTATTTGAAGATCTACTATGTCTAATTCACAGTCCAGGTTTATAAACTCTTATACTGCCAAAGTAGATAAATGCACATTACCTCCATCATTAGATTGAAATAAACTTTATGTGGTTGTTCAATAACTCACATTATATAAGATAATGCATACGTATGGTTTTTATGTAATGTAATATATGCTCACTGAAATATTATGGATAACTACGATGAATATTAATAAAATTGGTTTGAAGGTTTATAAGGATGCAAGCTCACATCAAAGTATAATAATAGTGATATAAAATGCTAGTATGTAATCATAATTATTAATTGTAACTCTTTACGAAACACTTTAAGCGTATCTCTCACAATTATGACTTGATGGCGTGGGATATTGTGGATGCCGTAGAACTATAAAAAAAGAAGGTTTGTAAATGGTAAAGAAACACCATCTCTCTATCTTTGCTCAGGTGTTGTAGGAGGATGTCATTGCTCTTTTCGTATGTTCACTGTAGCGCGGGAGAGTTATATGCTCAACATGGTCGAGTAGGTGAGACCATTTCCTTGTATTATTTATTGACATGAGACGCGAATTTGGCACTCTAATCAGGCGTGATCTACAGATCAGCGAGCGGTTATATCGCACAGGTGAGCCTACTATCCCATCCACCTTGTTATAAGCCTGTGACATGAAAGAAAGGAAATATTTACTTAAAAAGCTTAAATCCAAAAGGTGTATTTTAAAAGGTGTTATATCATACATTTATTTTTATATTGGCTCTTATTATTAATGAGCAAGGAGGAATCCTTTAAATAATAAAAATGACAATAATATAAATGATTACTTGCAATATTAATAATCAATTTTTATATAATACTCAATCACCAAGACTCAGAAGTATAGTAATACATGATTGTGTGAATTATCATTGGAAGATAGATAATTCATACATGAAATAAAATAATATTTATGGAATAAATCACTCACTACATGAATGAGTAAACTGAGTCAATCTCATATGTGTTCGAATCATTAATATGACACTAACTTTATGATCATGCGATAATACTTAGAATCGAATTTTATTATAGTCAACAATTATATATGTTAAGTAAGATGACTCTCAAATAATAAATAATATATAATAATAATCATTAATATATAATATACAATTTGGATCAATCAATCAAGATTTGCACTTTGAATAATAAATATACAATGGTGATATAAAAAAGATATATATAATCATGAGTTGTATTATTTTTTCACGCGTATCTGGGCATAGGTTTAAATATTGTAATGAAATATTCCAACTCTAGGGTTTACTCTATATACTCTCATATCTATATCATGAGTCCGGGTTTTTGTTGGAGAGTCTATTTACTCCACAGGATTTTTCTAGACTCACTGATTATAAAATTTGTAGCGCTATGCACTATACAAACCAATTCTATATACAGAATTAATAATGATTTACTTAGATCTATCTGAGAGTATTGATATACTCTAATTCTCTCTTTACTAAAATCGTAGCACATTTCTTCTTAATATTATCTATATCTTCTCTTCTCTTCTTATTATCATTACTTAACTATTATCTTAATGATAAATGTCATATGGGCTCGTCTCATTTCTCATGCATAGATATCCTGAATTCTTGAAATTTTTACGTTTTAAAGCTTTACATACACTTTTTCTATTGAATATAATTTCTTGTTCTCTTTTCTTATATATTTATGGGAATTTTATATATATTAACTCTTAATATTCTATTATTATTTTATTATATCCTAAATTCATATTCAAATTTATATACGTACTTAAAACCTATACTACTCACTCATATTAAAATATAATATTGTAATTAGAATCATAGATGCATAGATAGATAAATAATTTTCAATTCTGCGAATAGTCATTTCTCACTCCATATACAATATAGTAATCACTATAACTATCTGACTTTCATTTTATTTGTGTCGTAAAATTTGATGATTGATTAGTGTGATCAGTCCTGGCTAATCGAAGGAATTAGCATCTTCAAGAGAGCGAAACGGTCTCCTCTCTCTCTCTCTTCTCTTATCGTGGTCATTTGCACTGCTGCGCTGCTGCTTCTCTCCTCCTTCTTCTCGCTCTCTCATCTACTACTCATCTCTTGCCGTTTAATCCCGTTTGGAGTTATTTGTTGTTCGCTCGTACTCCAATGCGTTCTTGATCTCTTTTTTTTTTTTTTTTTGCCTTTACGTGATTGCACGTACTTTTCTTCTTGTGTGTTATTTATATCTCCTCAATAAATAAGATCGGTGTGGTTATTCCACTTCTTATATTTATCATGAGATATATATGGTATTCTTTTTCATTGGTGGGGCTTGACAATACACTATGAAAAAAGTTTAGCTTATCTGCGTGTAAAAGTCTGTATTGTCACATGTATAGTTTCTCAAACTTTTGGTATTGTCGCATCATATGACGACTATACTCTCATAGTCAATTTATTCTTGTCGTACTTGTACTGAGCACTCTTATTACAACGACTTGGGCTCGCTCTAAATCCTGCACCGTATCGCTCCAGAAGCGTCTATTAGTTATCATTCTATACTCTAACGATGTCACTCTTATGACTGAGTTCACAACAAGAGCTTCGGTTTTTGGAACAGAAAATACTCACAAAACTGCAGAGTGAAGGCATATGATAGATATATAGGATTTTAAAACTGATTGTGTATTCACGACTATGTAATAGTATATATTTACAAAGATATATAATAGGAGATACGGGAGAGAGTCTCAATTATAGATGATCTGGTGTCATCTGGTATCCATTGTACATGAGTGAGTTGTTTGTACTATTTGGTAGAGGACTCACATAAGAAATAGCTATATAAAACTTTATAGAGGGAATAATATTTTTAAGAAGTTTTGTATTAGATATAGTATCATTAGTATATTCTATCTGAAAGTTTATTGTAAATGGTTAGAGTATCAGAGGAGAGAGAGTGATATCAGATACTATTGATAAGTACCAATGTCAAGGTGTGACTTTTTGGATAAATGCGTAGAAAGTAACTTGTAAAGGATCGTGAACAGGTTGATCTCTCTGTGGCTACGCACGGAAAGAGATGTTATGTATAGACGCATAAAAGTGACTATTTTGTAAAGTAAATGGTAAATTGGAAATATTGACAATAAAATGCATAAGTATAGCAATTGTGCTATTCGAAATAAAGAATTTGAAGCATCTTAACTAAATGGTACCTAAATAAATAGTATAAATAACGTCAATTTTGCATAGACAGTGAAGTCAATAAAATACAGTTAATAATGATATATTAATCTTCGATAATCTTAATTGATTAGGTATTATATATAATAGGATATATATTTGAATATTCCTCTAAGCTACATGCTAATGAATATATAAATGATATCAGTCATAATATAAATAATTGTGAAAACGAATATACACAATTTCTCTAGCTAAATAGTAGTATCGAATCTCAAAAGCTACTAAATCATGAAGATGGAGAAAGTAATAAAATACTCAACGCAAGTGACTTGAAAGGAAAAAATTAGAGAATAAACACTCTTTACATATGGAAACAATGTTATAAATATAAAATACATTGAGCGTGCGAAAAGACAAATCCTTTAATTTTTGTTAAGGAAGGGAAGGAAAGAGCTTATAAGACTAATATAATAATAGAAGAGCATTTTGCTTCTAACTTTCAATAACTAGTATTTACATTATACTCATTGGTATTAGAACACAATTTCATATACTCCGATTGTAGCAATTGGCTTGATTGATACATAGTTTATAATAATGAGGCGCAAAAAACCTCGTTGTGTGCTTATCTTATGTATGATATTGATCTTAGGCCAATGTTTGTAGATAGTGACTTAGCAATATAAAATAAATATTATACATATGGTCATAGCAAATTAAAACTTATTAAACTTTAGTTACAACATCTTTTAAAGAAAAACTAATATACACTGATGTGATATTTCTTTTAGCCAACAACAGAGACAATATGGTATATTAAGAGAATAATATTAGGATTGATATATAGTGTAAGTAATTATTGTCGTGACCGTATATAAATGGGGTGGAGAGACTCTCTGTACGGTAAACAGCTCTTAGTGGCTGAATAAAGATAAATTGGAGGAACAATCATATCTTCTGCCCCACATCGAAATTGCCCTGCATGAAAGAATTGTGAATAATAGGTATTCGCGAAATCTGCCTAAGGAGAACATAGTTCACTGTGATATATAATCCTAACCGAATATTTAATCATATATAGGCTCGTATCATAAAGTGTTGTATATGAACGTGATATTTTTTTCTCTGATTGAGTTTGTTATCGTACTATGTATATATATTTGATATTTTGTGTAGTATTATTTATACATCAAAGTAACTCTTCTCATCCTAGAAGATACTGAATGGTTTTTAGATCAAGAATTTAAGATGTTTATATAGTTGATAGATAGTGAAAACGGAAAAAGAAATATATGGGAATATAATCGACATTTTAGCGTATACGTACTATAGATACATATATATACTAGCTAGTAATTGTTGGCATGGTGGAGTCAGAGGGGCTCGCTCGGTTTACAAAGACTTATTAGAGTAGGATAAAATACAAAATATTACTCGATTATCATATGAATAGTTAAGGAGCAGATATAGATACATAATAAACGTGGCTAAAGATAAATCGACATATTTATTAAGTCATTTACAGATAAAATATTCTGTTATAGACAATTAAATATATAAGTTGGCTGACAGCATGAAATTAGTAGATGAGTATGAGAGATGAGAGTTAATGGTCCTCCGAAGAATTTTTTAAATATGTAGATAAATTAGCTAAGTAGATATATAATAACTATCATTAAAATTTATTCAAATATATATAATTTTTAAATTTTTCAAATAGACAGATCACTCAGACTTATAATAGTCTGATTGATACTGACAATGCAGTTACATCTTATTAATAATCACTACGGTTACAATTTTCTATACTGCTGATAATGATTAAGGAGAGATTCTACTCGGATCGTATGTTTATAGGCTAGAGAAAATCTATATAGAATTTATTCTTTATATTATTTTTTGAGACTATATCTTTCTATTCACTCTATACTTTTAAGCCATATGAGAACTGATGCTTTACTCATAATTAAATGATTAACACACCGAATAATGAAGCATTAACAGTCCACGAGTGATGTTGATATGTACAATAAGACAGCACATGTAGAAAGGATTGATTAGATCAAGAACTCAACTATCTTACGATCTACACATATTACAAATACTACAATTTTGATAACTAAAATATTGTACCATTATCTCCAAGTTATAATATGGCAATTTAATCCTAAATATTAAAACAAGGGTGGTGGTGAGTGGGAGCCTCTGAGTTAGTGATGTGATGAAGCTCTCACGATATTTAACACAACATCCAGTTTAGGTATTAAGATATAAAAAATTATCAAATACTTTTATTCAAAGGTGATTATGATTATAAATGACTACGCTCAATACGTAACATAAATGAATTATTTAAAAATTTTTAATTTGTTAATACATAATTTTTAGCTACACATTATTTATTGGTTCACTGTATAGCAGATAAATAAAATATGAAAATATCACAAAAGCTTTAGAATTCACGTATTATAGTAATGCTTATGAGCAACTATATGTATTAAGAACTTTAAGGGTTTATAGAGTGTGATAGTATAAATAACTTTCTATATATATTATCGAACAAAATCTACAAACACCGTATAGATATAGTCAACATATTATATAATATATAAATAAGTATATATATATAAACAACGCTGTCTTTACTTGGACCATATTCACCTGCAGGATAATTGCATGCGGATGAATCGAATAATAATCATCATCTAAAATTTGATTACCTCAGCTGATAACTTTGAGCCAGGTTAAAACTCTTTTCTCACACATTTTGACATTTCATAATATGGCTTAAAACTACTCCGAAAGAGAGTATTTATCGTCAATTTTTATATTGGCACTTAATATTCGTGTTTCTCGAATGATGCTTTCCCATTTTTCCAGTATTTACAATTTGAGCGCAAGATAACTCAAAGCTCAATTTAATATTATATAATCACTTGTTTGCTACATTCATTCCTGAGGAACAGCTGCAATGCTCAATAATTGAAAATATAGAGAATACTCTATCTTAAATGTGTTTGTACTGACAACTGTGCACCATCGCCATCCATAGCTCTTCTTACTTACAGAATATGATAGGAAAAATGAAGTTCAACTGATCTGATCAATCCAACTATATCGGTGGTCACCCAGTGAAGAATCTGAGTTTCTTCAACACCTGAGCAGCGTTTTTTTCGGACTTATAAGTAGTAGTGCAACTTAAATAGTGTATTATTGACATATGAATTAATGATTATAATAGTTGGAAGATTTAAGAGATGTGTGAACACTAATGGCAGTAGATTAGGTGAATCATTAATTAATCAATATGGTCTAACCTCTATATCATTTAGAAAATCTCTGGTGGGTCGTTAGAATTAAATATTTATCTTGCATTATATTTACTTGCTAATGCTGCAATTTAAATAGGCTCGTATCTCACTCCTGTATGAGAAAACAGAATAATAGAAATATGTGAGTGAACTCGTGGGATACAAAACAATCGTGGGGTTTTCTACGTGCCAAATAGTTGGCCCTTGTATGGCTGTTTAGAAGAATATGTCTATTCTTTTTTTGACCTCTTCGTAGGATTAATCGAACTCTGCCCGTTAGAATCGGCTGCGGGCCCGCAAGGAATCGCTTACTTTAAAAAAGGAATGCCGAGTAGAACATTGATGCCGGCATCTAAAGCTAGCCTTGGAACGAAATCATTATAGTAATATATATAGTAATATATATAATATATTATCTATATATCATTTTATATACCTTATATACTATAATAATAATATAGTAATAGACTTATACGTGATATATATCTATTTATATCATAGTATACTTATAGTTATGTGTTACCTATATATAGGATAATGTATAGACCTATATGTTAGCCAATATTCTATAATGATAATAGTTATAGTATTATACGCTGAGGTATAATATAACTTGCTTGTAATTGTGAATGTTTTAATATTATTTTAGGAGCCACTAAGGCAAGTAGGTGTTGCCTACTCTGCCTACCCCCCAAAAGACTCGCCTACTGCACGCTAACATACTGACGCTAAAATAATTTTTCTTTAAATAAAATTTCGCTGTAGTTGAAAGAGTTAGATCACTTTTTATTTTCCGGCAGTAAATACAGCTTACATTTTTTTTAAATTAGTTGGTTACGCGTGTTTCTTCTTCACTCTGTTTTGTATATTTGTTGCGGGCTATGGACGTGAGGTCTCGCCTCACTCACGTTCTTGGTCTTGTTTATTGATGGCCATTATGGCTTTTCCAGAGAGTTTTTCACCATATCTTTTAAAACCTGATTTTTCATGCAGCAACTAGTCAGACTTTACGACCTCGAATTATCGTCAAATCAAGAGGTTGACTGATACAAGATTTTTTTTTTTGTGTTTTCATAAGTAGAATGACTTCTATTTATCTGCATCACTTTATATTACTGAAAACTAGTCCTTAACAAACATCCTGGTTAACTCCCCGTAAATCCTTTCCAACGGCTACAGACTCCTATTATGAATCCAATTCTCTCTTCGCACTCAGTTTCAGAAAACTTTTATCAAAAAAAGAGAGGTTGTTAATCTCATTGATAGTGTATTGAACGCGAATCTGTTTTGTTGTAGGCACATCTATGTCGGAATAAACGACTTGGACAAGAACCAATGGAACTCTCCTACCTCTTTCACAAGTCTATTTCATATGAACCTCATAGAGTTGTTCTGCACCTTTACTACATATTTTCTTCGTCTACGTATAGTATATCTATAATTTGGTTAACCCACAAGAATTAGTATGTGCGAAAGTTTGCCAATAAAGTAAGTGCCTGTCTCTCTCAGATCCACAAATTAGGATGATATTTCTGAATGGAATTCTGCTGGGTGCTAAGTTCGCATTTCCTATGCCTCATCATATGGGCTTCATAAGCCTAAGGATTGATGGTTACTTACTACAGAATAAGTAGGGATGCTTTCAAATAAGCTTTGAGACTCCTTTAAAAATACGCGCATTCTGTTTAGGATCGTGCATAATGTCCAAAGATCCAGTAGGGAGTCCACATCATTGGCAGTAAAGTAATTCAGCTCAGACTGTCTGTTGTGAAAACCATAACTTAATATTCTGTTGTAATAATTCCAATTAATTTGTTAGACTGTTTTCCATAAATTTCTGTTCGATTGTTTAATAGAATTTTAGATCACGAATGAAAGTATACTATTAATAGAGTTAAAGAATGATAGGGAAACTCTACTTCGGAGGAAATAAAATTTAGAAAAAATGTTCAGAGAAAAGGGTGCATAAAGATGAAAGGAGTTTGGAATCAAAACTTTATTCCAAACTCTATGCCAAATTTACTGGAATGTTTGGTTCATCCTTAAGACGTTAGGGACTGTCGTTTGGGAAGTTGCAGCCAATCACTTCAGGTCATTCTGCATTGATAGAGAAAGTCACGAGTGATGACTGAGTTCAGTTGAAAGGAAACGAAAGAATGAGCTCTAATTTTCATTTCAGTAGTCGAAGAATATACGAATTAGTTGTTGATTTTGAGATAAAGTATACAGAAAATAATTTAGCTGTAAGTCTGGCAAAAGAAAAAAAAATAAATAACCATACATATGAAGAAAATTTGAAGAACTCATAATAGAGACGATCGAGAGCAAACCTGTCATTGCTTACATTAAGCAAAAGAATCGCTTTGGGCTGGAAAATTGATGATTATGAGCAATAGGAAGGAGGAGAGATGTTTTGATATTCCAAGAGGCTCAATAACTCATTTTGTTAAGAAAAAAGAGGTTCAGCTGAGGAAAGCGATGTTTAACCAGATGGAGTTTTAGAATATAAAACAAAAACTAATGAGAAAAAGACCATCAAATCACCTACCGGAGGTAGTTAATCCAAATTTGTCATATGGGGATGATGGATGGATGTGTTGATGATAGGATGGATTG
This sequence comes from Trachelipus rathkii, assembly GCA_015478945.1. Lineage (NCBI taxonomy): Eukaryota > Metazoa > Arthropoda > Malacostraca > Isopoda > Trachelipodidae > Trachelipus > Trachelipus rathkii. The sequence goes on from JABUQX010113439.1 coordinate 17,010, forward strand.
ATGGATGGATGGGTGGGGTGATGAAGCTATTTTTTGAAAACTGCCGGATTGATGGTAATTTGAGACATTTTTATAAGTTGCTAAATGGCAGCTTAGTAATTGTATTAATAGGTAATAAAGGATGCCTAGTGGACAAATAATAGAAATATTGTCTATGAAGACGTTGGAATGTTGCGCTAATGTTGACGAAAATTGAGCAATCGAACTGCATCGGAATGTTCCAAACATCCAATATACAGAATAGAAGGTAACTTTATTGTTTTCAGTACGACTTACTTATATATATATATATACTATATATATATTATATATATATATAATATATATATATATATATTATATATATATATAATATATATATATATATATATATATATATAATATATATATATATATATATATATATATTATATTATATATATTATATATATATGATATATTATATATTTATATATATATCAATATATATATATATATATTATATATATATATATTAATATATTAATATATATAATTATATATAATATATATATTATTATATATATATATAGGTTATCTGTATATGAATTCGGCTCGTCGTGCGAGTGTGGAAGCAGTGGAAACCAGAGGGGATGCGAGAAAGAGAAGGGTCAGAGAAGAGATTTTTTAAAGAAAGAAGGAAGTCTGAAATGAATACTGGAAGAAGAACAAAATCTGAAGAGTCGACTCAAGAAGTATTCTGACCTTTTTTCAGGAGAGAGGATGTTTATATTTCCATTAACTAACTACTTAAAAAGAAAAATATTATTTTACGATTCGATTTTACAATTGCAAAACTTTATACATTAAATTAATTTCATTTGAAATCTGGGATGAAGGAGCTACAAAATTTTCAACTTTATTTCTTTTGATCGTTTTGGAATTTTAATTGATAAAATATAATTAAAAAGAAGAATTTAAAATATTATGTTAGCAGGTGAAGCAGCTTTTCTTGAAACAGTCGAGTCATATGAAGAAATGTCCAAAAATTCTCTCCTCTGGTGCAAGGGGTTGATAAACCCTTCTACCATATGAAGTGCTTTTTACGTGATGGTGGTGATAGTTTGTAACTAATTATCACCATTAACACCAGACTTGCACCCATGCAGGAATGGTGTGTATTAGTAGGTGTGTGTTATATATATATATATTATATATATATATATAGTATAATACGTGGTATAAGTATAGTATAAATAATATATATATATATATATTATATATTATATATATATATATATATAATATAAGATAATATATATATATATATATATATATAAATATATATTTATATATATATTTCTTGTTAGAACTCTAGGAGTGAAAAATCCACATATGGCGCATTCTTTTTTCGCTGATGTAAAAAAAATAGATATCGTATGAAATCACATCCGTGGATTATGTCAAAATAAAATTTGTTGCAAATACCGTAACTGTTTTGTTAAGGATATAACATTTTCGATTAATTTCAAATTTTGGCACTATCTGACTCTAAATGTATACATGTTATGTCCCAAAATTAAGTGTACTGATGTCGTATTTTATTATGTATTGGACTTACTGAAATTACAAGTTATCTCCTTCGAAGTATGACCTTGGGAAGGTTACACAGCAGTTTAACGTTTCTTCCACTGTTTTTATAGCAGTACCGGAAGTCATTTTCCTGAAGTGTGTTTAGTTTTCACGTGTTACAGTATTTTTTTATGTTTTCCATCGTAAATGATGACCCTTCAGCTTCATTTTCAACTTAGGAAGAGGTAGAAAATCGCACGAAGCTAGATCTAGGCTGTATGGAGGATGTGGAATTACTTGAATGTTTTTCTTCACCAGAAATTTTATAATTGAGAGCGTAGTGTGAGATGGCACGTTATCGTGGTGCAGCACCCAATCGTCTGCAATGTGTGTTCTGATTCGCTGAACTCGTTTCGAAGTCGTTCCAAGAGATCTTTGTAAAGACGCGATTAACTGTCTGTCCTGAAAGTACAAATTCCTTGTGCACACAATACACGGTGTCGACAAAAAATAATAATCAGTGTTTTCACTTTGAACTTGCTCATACGTGCTTTCTTCGGACAAGGAGAATTTTTTGTGTGCCATTGTCGCACTTTGCCATTTGGTTTCAGGATCGTACTCAAAAACCCCATGATTCATACGCCTGTTATAACTTTATCCAAAAAAATTGTGCTCCATTTCGATTCTTCAAGTAAATCTTGAAAATTTTTTGATCCTGTTCACTTTCTGCTCCACAAACAAGTAATTTGGTACTAGTTTTACACAAATTTTTCGGGCCTTCCGGGGCAATGTGTAAATGGTTCGTTTAAAATTCCTATGAACTGCATTTATATCAAACACCAGTTTTCTCTGCATTACTCTGACACTAAGAACCGGCGTATCTCTCACTCCAATCAAACTCTTAACAATTTTCAACATTTTCAATAAAATCGTTTGTTGACGAGATTGGTCTTCCATAACGAGGGTCGTCTTCAACATTTTCTCGGCTCTCTTTGAAAGCTTTGTGCCACTTAAAAAACCATAGTTCTCGATAGGTGGCATCCCCCTAAGCTTCGTTTAAAGAAGCAAATGTCTCAGTGGCAGCTTGTTACGCGGTTCACACACGAATTTGATAGCGTGAATCCGCTGTTCAATAATTTTACATGCATCGCAAACACGTAACGAGGAATGGATAACAGCCTATCCAAAAAAGATGAAGTGCAAAAGTACGAGGTTAGAACCGCCTATAAATAAACAGATGTAGTGGGCAAGACTGACTTTATTTATCGGTTAAACTTGTTATGAAATCCAATCTACGTAATAGCTACCTCGCTCGTATATACGTTACGAGCCGCTATTTTCTCATACATTCATGGGATATTCAGTAAACTTACTTTTTGGGACAGAGGAGTATGTGTGAATTTAGATAAGCAATGCTTTTACTGTATTTCGTAAATTGAAAATTTCTAAATATTTTTTGGG
>JABUQX010113439.1:27500-35000 GCA_015478945.1 Trachelipus rathkii
TGACAATAACAATTAATTGAAAAAATGAAAAAAACTATTCTCCCAGTTGTTTCTCTGGAATGCGTACTTCATTGTGTATTTTGGAAAGGAAGAAGTAACGAAATAAAATACATTTATATTGAAAATCGCGCGCACAATAAAACACCATCACGTAATACATACGCATATACCATAACACACACCCCCCCACTCACCTACACACACACACACACAAACCCCACACACACACTCACCTACACTCACACACAACTCTCCACACACAATATCAACCACACACCACACACATATATATATATACATCAATAATATACTAATATATATATATCTAAGTAAATATATACTATTATATATATAACCTAGCACAATAAAAATTAAACATATTATATATATAACCTACTAATAATACTATATTGAGATGTCCAAGTTTCATCCACGATAGATAAGCAATAGTTTTAACATACTCATCAGCTAAAGTATTAAAAACAGCATAATTTTCTTAAAATCTTGGGGTTTACCGCATAATAAATTCATGAGCGTTTATCTCATCAGTATTTTCAGTTTTGTAGAGAAAGTACCCTGGCTTTGATTCTTATAAACACCTTGTTTGACAAATTTTTATCAAGATACTGTATTTTTAGAACAACCTCGACCCCGGAAGATCGACTTTCTAAAAAATGTATATATCTCTCGCCTAAAATGATCTTATACCAATTATTAATAACATGCTTTTGTTGTCGATATATTCTTTCATTCAGTAATAAGTAAATGTTTTAATATTAGTTTTAAATGTAAATATAAAATTTGAAACATCTATATACTTTGTTTTCAAATAAAAAAAAAAAAAAAATACAAATTAGGCTGCTATAGTAATATGGGATTCAGAACACTATGATGTTTGTTCTCTCAACGCTTCAAATGTGGTGAAGATGAAAAAGAGACAGATTTCTTCATGATTGATATATACTGTCCTTCCACTAAAAAATTACTGGTATGTAAGCATTGTCATCCAATGGATCACATTCTTACTATTTGGTTTTGTTTTAAATATATAACGGCAAGTAACACTAGAAATCCAGAGATGCTTCAATGTGCACATAATCCAGGAAAGTTTTTTTTTATATATTTGGGAGTAAAGTTAACATACATATCAACATTTGAAAGATTGAATTGAGAAGCCTTGAAAAACTTCAAAGGAGCACTGAGAAAAAACTGCAAAGGAAAAAAATGCTACAGGAAAAAGCGTTAAGTCAAATGTTCAAAGTATAAGAGCTAGACACTGTTAGTACAAAGCTTTGACGACATGTTGATACTGAACCAACGAGCAATCTGAATAACAACTAAAAGTAGAGATTTTCTTGCATCCTCAAAGATAAAAGGACGTACTGGCTGCACTGGGATGGAGCTGATAATAAACTCTACAGAGACAGGCGTAGACTGGAAACAATAATCTATTTGTATGTGACACCTAGCACCATTGGTACCTTTGCACGAGATAAATGTTCTGTTGTGTCTGCACATTAACTGTTTTTTCTTCTGTTTTCTAAATGTTTTTTCTTTTTTTGCTGCGTTTTTTAGATGATGAGAATATAGAAATGAGAATTTATTAATAGAAAAGCAGTGTCTTCTCAGAAGAGAACAGGAATCAATAGAAATCATAACATAGGAGGAAGGATCAATAGAGAGAATTTTATTCAGGACACAGGAATCAGACATTACAACGACAGAAAACAGTAATACCCACGAGAAACGTATAAGAAATTATATAAGTAGAAGTGTCAGTATTGTAAAATAAATGTTATACTTTTCGATGAAGCGCGTTAAGAATTATTTTGGCTACGCGAAGCATTAGGAAGTCAAAGAAGTTAGGCATCAGTATACGGTGTACGTAACGCGTAACCGCAACAGAATTCACGAGGAATCTTACTAATATATTTCAATTGCTAAAAAACCAAAAACACATGATTATATATATTATAATATATATATATATATATATATACTATATATATTAATAATATTATTATATATATATATATATATATTATATATATTATATATATATATATATTATGTATAATATATATATATATATATAATCATATATTATATATACTATATATAAATATATATATATATATATATATATATATTATATATATTATATATTAATATTATATAATATATATATATATATATATATATATATAAGTAATATATATATATATAATAATATATATATATAATACCTTATATAATATATATATTTATATATAATATAATATATATACTATATATATATATATCATATATATATTACTAATATATATTATATAGGTGGTGTGAGTAGTATATATTAATACTATAATATATATAATAACATATAATATTATGATATATATATATATAGTATATATATATATATATTATATATATATATTATAAGTATATATACATCCGAGATAATAATATCATAATATATATAATTATACTATATACAAAATTTCGATAAAAACTTTTTGCCAAAATATACAACAACAATGTTGTTAAAATGATTCAAATATGCAGAAATTACAAAGAACATACTGAATACCAACAAGTTATTTGATATTCCAATGTTTCTTTATTACTAAAAATTACATTGACCTAAAAGTAAAAAAATATTCAAATATAAAAACAGAAATAAAAAAAGAAAATAAGAAAATAAGAAAACATATCACTTTGTTTGTTTTTGTGTTTTTTTTTTAATTTAGACTTTTTTTTTTAAGGTTTCTCCATAGAGGAACTCACTTGCGCTCTTCTTATTCAATTATTGAAAATTCTAAAGTTTGGAAAGTAGACAAGACCGAAGTTATGGTAGAATATCTTGTCTACAGCTAAATTTTTAGTCATATCACTCACACACGATACACTAACACACACACAACACTACCACACACCACTACACACACACAACTATATATATATAATATCATGTTTTATATTTATCTTTACATTTAGATATATATATATTTAAAATAAAAATTAAAATCTATAATAATAATATTATATTAAAAACAATACTGTATTAAAAAAAAAATAATATACTTAATAAGCGTCTGTTAACATATATATAGTACTATAATATATATACTTACTAATAATTTATATATATATATACTAATAATATATATATATCTATATATATATATATATTAATACCACTATATATATCCTACTATATATATAATATTATATATATAAATATGTAGGTCTTCGGTGCAGTGGAACGAACAGACACGACCAATATCTGCCGGAGTTGATGAGAAATAGAATCAAAGGCGATATGCGCGACCGCTTGCGTTTGAAAGTGTGCACAAGTCATAGAAGTTTGCAAATATATGAAGGGGAGTGTTGTTCAGACTTATCAGTGAGTTGTACATAAAGAATGAGATCGCAGTTTATGTCTCGGGTCAGATTGTTGAACAGAGAAGTGACGAAACTGTGTGGAAAGACGAGCTGCACGAGATCTCTTCAAGGGATGAGGTACTCTAGTAGAGAGTTCAGAAGCGTGAGAGAGGAGAGAGAGAGAGTAGAGAAGAGAGAGAGAGAGAGAGAGAGAGAGAGAAGAGAGAGAGAGAGGAGAGAGTTAGAAGTGATAAACTTGATGCACTTCATTTCTAATTAATTATAATAGTGTGTGTGGGAAACTCAGATAAGTTGATACTATTCAATAAAGGAGCGAACACTCCCTGTAAGAGAGCAACTTGGGTGGTGAGAAGAAGTTCGGGGCGTCTAGACAACCACTCTTGAAGCGGACCTATACCAAATGTCGACAGAAAATGGTGTAACAAAAAATGTGTAATAAAAAGAAATCTGTTATTTAAGTTTCTCTACGAATCCAAAAAGCTTTAACCTAACTTAACATAACCTAACTAACCTACTTAACCTTACCTACACCTTCACTAACCTAACTAACTAAGCTAACCTAACTAACTGACATGACTAACCTGACATACTAACTAAACCAATAATTAACTCCCTGAACTAACTAACTAACCTAATAATTAACCTAACGCTAACTAACTAACGCCTGCAGTGCCGTATGTAGCTTTTTTGACGTTGTATCGAACATTTTGGCTAGTCCTTGAAGCTTACTTAGAAAGAAAAGAAATGTTTGATCTCCTAATTAATTAGCGAGAAAAGGCAGCAGCCAAAAATATTGGTTATATTTCAAGCAATATACAAATTATTTTGTTAAAATTAATTTTAATATTATTCTTATTTGATATTTGTTTTTATTATTGTTATTTATTTATCTATTATTATTATTTTTATTATATTATTATTATTATTATATTATTATTATTATTATTATTATTATTATTATTAATTATTATTATTATTCTTATTATTAATATTATTTTATTATTATTATATATTATTATTATTTATTATTATTATTATTATTATTATTATTATTACAGAATATTGTCGTTGTTGAAGTTACTATCCTCATTATGGAACATATTATTATTGTTATAAACAACCTTTATAGTTATTATTATTAGTGAATATTCATTTATTTTTGATTAGCAAAGACTGACGACAAAAATTTTGTTAAATGGATATCATGAACTGTTTCTTACGTATTTCGGTACGCTGAAAACGAATACCCCAAATTTGCACAACGGGCTTAGTTTTTTGTAATTTACTTTTATAAACTTAAATATAATTCACAGAGTGTAAAATGTCTTGTTTTCAATTTGGTCGATTTTTTTTAGCGATTTTATGAAAAATAAGGTGATCGCCAGCAATATAAGCGTATAATAAGTAGGAACCAAAAAATAAATAAACCCAAAACATGATAAAAATGTTTAGCGAACTCGATAAAAATAAACTCGGTCCGACGTTTTTCATGAGTCATTTGCCTTCAATTTGTATCTGGACGTTGAATGTGAAGTGTGTGATTATTAATATATTGTTGATTTTATATATATATACTATACCTATATATATATATATATATATAATATATATATATAATACTATATATATATATATATATAATAATATATATAATATATATATATATCTAATATATATATATATATATATAATACTATATATATTATTAAATATATATATATATATATAAACTATTATATATATATATGATATATATATTATATATATATTATATATATATATACAGTATATATATATATTTATTATATATATATATTTATTTATATATATATATATATATACTATATATTATACGTATACTACATATATATACTATACATAATATAATATACTAATACTTATATTATATATAAGTTCAAAATTTTTAATTCACTACAGATCAAGATACCCTTAATTAAAATGCCACAAAATTGTAAAAATGATCCAAACAAATTTTGTTAAATTTGCTGGTGAGGTAACGTTTGAAGATCCCATTTGAGCATATATTACTACCTTAATAAAAAAATCATATCATAACTTTATTTTGAAATTAAGCTTGGTGATCAAGATAAATTGGGCACCTCATATTTTCTGTGCGTCTTGTGTAACATACTTAGTGTTGGCTTAATGAGTTCAGAGAGCATTTGCAAATTCAATGTATGGGGGAATAAAAAGTACACATATAATAGATCAGCAATGGACTGTTTTTTTGCATTAAAAAATTTGCTGAATAACAATCAAGGACAAGAAATACATTAACAAAGTATCCAAAACTCTTCGGTATTAGGCACTGTTCTTCACAGTCGAACGAGCTCTATCCACTGCATCACTTGAAAATGTGAATCTCCTGTCAGAAAACTTCGACGAAGAAAAATTTACAATTACGTCCAGAAAATGACGATCTTTGGAGACCTTGATTATGATGGAATCGTCACAGAACTCTAGAATCTATCAGCATGACTAATGATCTAGTTACGCGATTCTATATTGTCAAAGATAACAGGCAGAAACTATTGGATCTGATTAAAGGGTTTGGAATTCCTGAAGAATCGCGCGACACATACAAATTTCTTATATCTGGGAGACGCGAAGAAGAATTCCGACACTTTTTCTCGGTAGCACCTGATTTAGTGTTTGTACCACTAGATGTTCGATTCATTAATGGAGAATTAGAGACTGTATCGATCAAGGAAATGGATGATTGTTTATAGATTCCTCTAAACTCAGTTTAAAAGCAGTGCTTCTTCAGAATGGAAATGTGAAACCTTCGACTCCTATTGCCTATGGAGCCTATGAAAGAGACCTACGACAACATGAAAATTTTGTTATCGAAAATATGATACGAACAGCATTCTTGGAATATATGCGGTGATTTAAAAGTTATAGCACTTTTGTTAGATCTCCAACAAGGATATACTATTTGTGTTTTCCTTGGGAGTGCGCGATCAGCACACGATTTAGCAAAGCATCAGATTTCTCCGAAGGATGTGACTTCATTTATCTAATCACTTGAATAAAAAATTAAATTTTTCGAAGTAAAAAGAGATAATATAATGAAAAACACCTATAACAATTGCTTATAAATATATAGTAGTTGTGGCAATTTTTTTTAACAACATGTGACAGAGCTGCTTCTATATAACCATTACAAAAATATGATTAATTTTACAAAAATATGTTTTGAAAAATTTATTTTTTACTTTCCAAAGGTATTAGATTTTCTTTTAAGGCATTGCTTCTTGACAAAATGATTTTTGGAAATCTCTGCTATCCACTCCCATAGAAACACAGAAATTTGTAAATAGGCAACATAATAACAAAGTGCTATAACTTTTAAATCACCGCATATATTCCAAGAATGCTGTTCGTATCATATTTTCGATAACAAAATTTTCATTTTGTCGTAGGTCTCTTTCATATGGGCCTGCATAGGCATGGGGTCGAAGGTTTCACTAATTTCATTCTGAAGAAGCACTGCTCTTTAAATGAGTTTAGAGGAATTATAACAATCTCCATTCTTGGATATAGAGTATCCTAATTACTGCTATTAATGATCAACATCCAGTACAACTAAACTAAATTGCCATACTACGAGAAAAGTGGTCGGACATTCCTTCTTCGCGTCGCGATAAAAGAATTTTTATGATTGTTTCCTTCTCAGAGGATTCAACTTTTAATTCTAGATGCAATAAGTTCTGCTGTTTCTTTGACAATGATACGATCGGAACTAGATTATTGAGTTATGCGAATTAATTCTAACGCGGTTCTGTTGACCTTCCATCATAATAAGGTCTCCAAGTCGTCTTTTTGGACGAATTTGGTAAATCTTCTCGTCGGAAGTTTTCTGAAGGAAGATTTCACATTTTTCAGGTGGTGGCAGGGATAGGAGCTCTTCACTGTGAAAACAGGCCTAATACCGAAGGTAGGTTTGGATATTTATTGGTCTGATTATTGAATTGTTATTAAAGAAAATGAATCTTAATGCAAAATTAACAGTCCATTGCGTGATCTTTATTCCTCATACGCATTGGAATTGCAAATGCCTTCTCTGACTGT
>JABUQX010113439.1:40000-42500 GCA_015478945.1 Trachelipus rathkii
AGGGTAAAGAATCTCAATATATATATATATATATAAGATATATATATATATATATATATATCTATATATATATATATTATATATATAATATATATATATTATATATATATTGTGTGGTGTGTGTGTGTGTGTGTGTGTGTGTGTGTTGTAGGTGAGTGTGGTGTTGTGTGTGTGTGGTGTGTGTAAGGTGAGCTGTGTGTTGTGTATTTGTATATGTGCGTATGATTACGTGTGGTGTATTGTGCGCGCGTATTTTTCAACATATTAATGTTTTTATTTCAGTTACCTTCTTCCTTCCAATATACGTGAACCATACTGATGATCTAATTTTAAATATTTTTTTCATTTTTCAATTAGTTTTTATTATAATTTGAATTATTTTTACTATTAACTCCACATTAAAATTGAAAATATATCCTTTTTATCCATAAAATATATATGCAAATAGTCAGCTATATATATATATATATAATATATATTATATATATTATATATATAATTATATATATATATATTTATATATAATATAAGTATAATATATATATAATAGTATATAGTAAAGTATATATATATATATATATATATATAATATATAATTATATATAATATATTATATATATATATATATATATAATATATTATATATATATATATATAGTATATATATATTATTATGCATAAGCATATATATGATATAATATAGTAGTATATTATAATATATATATATATTAATATAATATATATATTATACTAGTATATATATATATTATATATATTATATATTGTGTGTGTGTGTGTGCGTGTGTGTGTATAGTATATATAATAATATATATATATATATATATTAATATATATATATATATATATATATATTATATACTATAATATATAATATATATATATAAACTTAATATCAACATATATGAATCCAAGTTTGTTACCGCACGGTCTACATCTATTGAAGAGTAAAAAAAGCGAAAACAGGATAACACAATTCGTATTTCTTGAATGTGTTTAATTGGCGCTCTTGTAAAGTACTCTTGAATTAGTAATTGAAAACAAACATTCTTGATAGTCTTGAATTCCTCTTGAAGAGGGGGGAATGGGGATAAATACTTGTTTATATTTGGTTAATGTTTGGAACATTATTTTTAAGAGTTATTTTATTTGTTTGTGTACTGATCACTACAAATACGCACACGCACACATACACTCACACACACTCACACACACACATACAACACACACACACAACATAATATATATATATTATATATATATATATAATTATTATATATATATATATTTATATATATATATATTATATATTATATATATATATATAATATATATATATATATACTATATACTAATATATATATATATTATATATATAATATATATATATAATATAACTATAATATATAATATATATATATATTATATATATATGTGTGTGTGTGTGTGTGTGTGTGTGTGTGTGTGTGTATTGAAAAAGTGATTTCTAAGATTACGGGAACTTGCCCATTGCAATAGAGGAGCCTTAAGACTGCCAAGTCAAGGAAGGATATATTTAGGATACTACATAGTGTAATTGGTAAAAGGATTATTGCATTTCAGCCAGGGGCCATTCAGTGAGCAGAAAAAGAAAGAGACGATATTGAAAGGCTACTCACACTAGGCCTCTCTTCGCAACCATTTTTCAAGGCTAGTATTTTAGAAGTGTTTATTATTCATTGTAATAACGATAGAAATGTAGAGAGTGATGCAACATTTCTGATGTTAGAGATTGAGTGAGAAACTAATAAGGAATTGGTGAAAGCAGTAGAGTCAACGTGACGAAATGACAGATTTTTATTTCTCTATGTGAATTGAAACCAGCCACAGTTACAATGTATCCGGACAGCGACCCTAATATAGATTGAGGCAGCTGGCGTGTAAGATGAAAATTTGAAGATTGTCTCAAAACTTTTAACATCTTACAAACTTGAATAAGTATAAAAAACAAAGTTTGGAAGATTGATCATATGATGAGAAGATACAAATTTTCAAACATAGGGGAGGTTTTGAAGATTTATGATTTCGAGATATATTTAATAGAAGATACAGTGAATATATTTGAATGAAATATCGAGTTTTTGAAGATATTAAAGAGAAAAATGTTTTCAATAATATATATATATATAACTATATATATATATATATATATATATATATATATAATATATTATATATATATATATATATATATATATATAATATATATTATATATATTATAATATAGTATATATTATAAATATAATATATATATAATATTAATATATATAATATATATATAATATAAATCTATATATATAATATATAAATATATATATATATTATATATATTATATAATATATATATATATATATATATATATATATATCTAATATTATATATACATATATATATATATATATATATATCTTATATATATATATATTATATATCATATATAT
>JABUQX010113439.1:45000-48304 GCA_015478945.1 Trachelipus rathkii
ATATATATATATATTTTATATATAATAATAATAAATATATATATATTTATATAATATTATATATATATATATATATATATATATATAATATATATATATATATATCTATATTATTAATATATGATAATATATAAATATATATATATAATATATATATATATAAATATTATAATATAATATATATATATATAATATATATAATATATATATATATATATATATATATATATTATATATATATACAATAATATATTATATATATATTACTATAAATTATTATATATTATATATATATAATATTATATCTATATATATATATAACTATATATATATTATATATATATATATATATTTTATTATATTATACATATATATATATTATATATATATATATATATATATATTATATATATATATATATATTATAATATATATATATATACATATATATACATATATATATAGTATATATATTATATATAATATATATATATATATACTATATATATACTATATATATATAGTTATATATTATTATATATAGTATTATATATATGCATATATATAATTAAATAGTATAATTATATACTGATATATATATATTATATATATATATATATATATATATTATATATATTTATATATATTAATATAATTATATATATATGATTTTATATATATACTATATATATATATATATATTATATAGTATATATATATATATATATTATATAATATATATATATAAGTATATATATATATATATATATATATATTTTATATTATATATTTATATATTTATTAATATATATATATATTATATATATATAATATATATAATTATTATATATTATAATATATATATATCATATATATATTTATATATATTATATACTATATATATATATTATATATATTATATATATATATATATATATATATTATATATATATAATATATATATATATTTTATATAATATATATATTATATATTATATTATATTTATATATATATATATATATAATATTATATATATTATTAATACATATTCTATATATATATATATATATATATATATATTTATAATATATATATAATGCATTATATATATATATATATATATATATATATATATATATATATATATATATATATATATATATATATATATATAATATATATAATTATATAATATATACATATATTATAATAATATGCATATATATAATATATATATATATATATATATATATATATATATATATATACTAATCTATATAAATATATATATAGTGTGTGGGTGTGTTGCGTGATGTTGTGTGTGTGTGTGGTGTGTGTGTGTTATTGAAAAAGTTATGATTCACTAAGATTACGGCAACTTGCCCCAATTGCAAATACACTAGTCTTATGCCAATGTCAAGTAAGGAATTGTTTAGGATACTACCATAGTGTACTTGAAAAAAAAGGATGTATTGCATTAAGTCAGGGTCATTCAGCTGAGGCAGAAAAAGATGACGATCTTGGTAAGCGCCGACTCACACTAAAGCTACGGTAGAAAGTTTAGAAGTGTAGCACTTATTATAGTTATAACGATAAATGTAGAGAGTGATGCAGCATTTCTGAGTTAGAGATTGAGTGAGAACTAAAGGAATCGGTGAAAAAGTAGTAGAGTCAACGTGCGAATGACAAGATTTCGTTTTCTTCTATGTAAATGGAAATCAATACAGTTACTGTCGTATACGACCAGGGGGGGCGCCTGTTGCGGAATAGTTACTGAGGAATACTGATGAAGATTTGAAATCTCTAGATTTAATATTCCTATCATTATATAAATAATGAATAAAAAAGTTTTGGAGATTGAAGAAATTCCTAGAATAATAAGTACAAAAGATAGAGATTGAAATTTGTGATTTCGAAGATATTATAGTCGTGTTCCTTAATGGAACACCACATCCCATTTCTGTTTCATCAGCTCCGGGTTTAGGAAAAGAAAAGAGAGATATTTTTCAATAACATTCTCTGTCTGTCTGTCTGTCTGTCTGGTGTCTGTCTGTTCTGAGTCTGTCTTCAGTCTGCTTCTGTCTGATCTGTTTCTGTCTGTCTGTCTCATCTCTGTCTCCTCTTCGTCTCCTCCTCTCAATCCTCCCGTCAACCTCTCATCTCTCTCTGCTCGTTCCTCTGTTCCTCTTTTCATCCGTCTCATATACTCACCCTCTCCTCTTTTTGTACTCTCTTCCCTCTGTATTCTCTCTTCTCTCTCCTCTTCCGTCGTAGCTCTCCTCTTTCCTCCCTCTCTCCTGGTTTATCATCTCCTCTCTCTCCCTCTCTCTCTCCTTTTCTCTCTCTCTATATAATATATTATATATATATAATATATAAGTATTATATATATATATAATAATATATATTTATATATATATATTATATATATAATATATATATATATATATAATATCAGCTCCTCAAAATCAATCACTTTGAATTAGTTTATTGCGATTGGAGGGTTGGTGTTATTTTTCATTGAAAATAAAATTAAAAACATTAATTTAAAGACTACTGGTGACAAATGTTGGGGAGTATTTTAGAGGAGACTGGCTTGCTTTGTAATACGAGTTGGCAGTTTTAAGGTGAATACTCCTGCTGAAGCTAAGGTGATATACATGTCATGTTGGCACTGTTTTCACTGTATGAGTTCTTGGGGGTGTGGTTTACCCCCTCACACCCACACCCAAAAAATATATTTGAGAAGAAATAAAGTTCTTTCACTCTCTAATTTTAACAGTTATATTGGTATAGGGGATTCATTAAGCATACAAAATTTTTTAAGTAGTTTTGACTAACTTTTTGCTCAGTGGAAGATAAAACTTATGAAGTCCAAGTCAATCACAGGCAAAATTTTACTTGTAAGTCATTATTATCATTCATTAGTCAGTCATTTCCTTTGACAGCTATCAGCCATTTAAATTATGTCTTGAGTGATCAGTATGAGAATTCTTACTGAAGTGTAAGCGTGGAGAAGAAGAATCGAAAATTGTGGAGAAAAAGCATACTTCAATTTTCAAGCACCGTTTGTAGAAGTAAGAAAACTTTTCTTTAGTTTAAGGAAACTTTCGCACATCAAAACAATATTGCCTGTCATCAAACAGTGATTGCTGAAGCAGCGTTAAACTCTTGTCACATCCAAAAAATATTTTAGAAAGTCATTTACGAATACAGTAAAAGGCATTGCTTGATCTACAATTGCACACATACTCGCTTGTCCGCAAAAGGTAAGTTTATGAATATACATGAACGGCTGAGTAT
>JABUQX010113440.1:0-23509 GCA_015478945.1 Trachelipus rathkii
GTTCAAAGAGAGAGATATAGAGGCATTTATCGCCTTCAAACCTTGGTAAAATGATTATTTGTGAAGGTGAATAACTGGAATCTGGCGAGTTTTTTTTTTTTTTGGTTTACCTTTAAGATGTCGAGGTGGTTCTTCGTTATATGCAGGTAAATTCGTGCTGAAACATGTTAGGCTTAAACGTATCGGGCTAAAATTTTGAGGTTGTGAGTTATATGATGACGCATCTCATCGGAGACGAGATTACGTTTCTCTGCGTCTCCCCTCCATTAAGTGGGGGACGCGGCCCGACAAAAAATTATAATGATTGTATGAAGATTTGAACTTGGGAGCTGGTTGAGGATTAGGAGTCGGAGAAGGGAGGTTGGAGTCGGATTCGGAAGACGGAGTCGGGAGTTGGATTGTTTCGGAGTCAGGGACCCACCTGAGGGGTCCCCTTTGAAAAAAAAGAGAAATGCATGGAATGCAAAACAGAGGAAGAAGAAGAAGAAGGAGGAGAAGAAGAAGAAGTGAAGAATGATGGGAGGAGTCTGAGATGGGTTTGGGTGGGGCCGGTGCTGGAGCCGGTGCCGGTGCCATTAGTTATTTAAATTTTTGTGTAATGATACAGATATATTGTGTTCTTTAATAGGTTATTGGATATGTTATAAAAGAAAATGTCAACTAAGCAGAAAAAAATACATAAATTAAATAATATAATAATAAAAATTTTCTTACACTTTTTATGTTTATTATTTTACAAATTTAACTGTTTACATACCGCTGAAAGCAGTAAAGTCACTAAATCAGAGGCCCATCCAGCTCCTCTGCCTATAACCCTGACATCTGTTGATCTATTGAATCTATTGATTGAGAGGTCAGATTTTCGAGTATCATTTTTGGATAACATAACATAAAATCAGAGTTCTTTATACAAAGATCAGAACAATATAATGCTGACGTAACAAGTTTTTCACATTTTAAATAAAATAATTAGCAGTAATTGAACTAAGAAAATATGTACAAGACAAACATTAACTGCATTTAAACAGGAATAGCAAGGTCAAAATTACAAAGTTTCAGACGTAACGGCGTAAAGTAACTAATCATAGCATCCAGAAAACGTAATTATTACACTGTTGGTCGAATGCATATCTGACTTAACAGTAATGAAATGTTAATTACACTGCAGTGGTGAAGTACTTTTTAACCTAAAATAATTCTATAGACTGTGTATTATGCATATAGAAGGTGAAAGTAAGTGCCTAATGGTAATTGAAGTTTTCCTGATTAATTGAAGGCTAACATGATGTAACATGAATAAGAATTAATATACAGAGCGACGAACCTGAACATCTAGGGTAAGAATAAACGGCTAACTTAAAAGATCACAGTTAAGCACCAGTAAGTATTAAGACGGTAAGATCACAAAAACACATGTCCATGTCATGGATTTATCATAACATTTCTCACATGACATGTTAATTTTACTTAACATAGTAATGGAATTAACAAGAAAATTTAGGATAACGTACATACCGAGCATAATATCCTAGATGGGTAAGCACAAATGAGTGTGAAACGTTTTACTCTCTGTAGAAGGCAACTATGAACATTACATATCTTAACACACTACGACACACACACATCACACACACACACACACAACAGACAGATAGAATAACAGCCATATCAGATCAATGATAGTTCATAAATCGAACTAGGAGAGAAGTAAAACGAGTTTGCGTTATTTTATAACATGATAATTTTCATTGAAAAAGTATTATTTAAATACCGTTAAAAACATATTAAATACATATATATATATAGTTTATTAAATATTTAAATTCATCTGATCAGCAGAACATAGATTCAAGTTGGGTAAGTTTCTATATATTCTCGTTAAGATTTCAATAGCCCTTGATAAGAATGTAAGTAATAATGTCTTCAGGCAAACTAAATCATTTTCGGCATATGTCGAATTCAAAAGCACTCATTATCTCCATACAGAGAGAAGTAACTCATCGCAAGCTGATAGGTTTATTAAGATTTCTGTATAAGCGCATTATAGTGGAAACAATGTTTTGGTGTAGTAATATCGTAGTATTACAGCGTGGGCTTTATGGTTAAGTTCTGCGGAGTAGTGTCAACAGTCGTTAAGGGATGCGATGGTTTGAATTCATGTGTTTATTTTAAGACAGTGCTGTAATATTTTTAAGACTTCGAGAAGACGACTGAAATTTACAGTAGTACGTAGAAAGGTCAGCCATCGGCGGGTTTTCCAAATACTGGTACTCAAGGTGTATTTAAATATTGTGAAAGATCGAGAACACGCAGTCTATTCTGTTTAGAACAACTTATGTTGTCTTCCCAGTTAGATAATTTCATAACGTTGATCTTCGGATTTACAGACACTTATCTCTATCATTGGTAGGCAACGATGTCGAAATCTGATTGAATCATCAGGCAGACGAATAAGGTCTATTATTTTGAGCTGTGCAGAAATAGCAGAGGCACGTAAGCTGCCATTTGGTTTACGAGTTAAATATAAATGACGGACATCATTGGATAACGAAGCTCTTGTGAGGATATAACAAAGACGTGGAGATTGCGGGGAGATGTCATCGTACAGTAAATGCGAAGAAAATGATTCCTATTCTGAGGAATCGTGATCGTAGCAGATCTATAGGTAATAGAATTCGTTTCTTTCGACCAAGTCAGATGAAAGTAATCAAGATACGAAGTACGGAATGGACCATATCAGTTCAGAAAGGATAATAAAATATTCTCGCTAGATGATAAGAAACGCAATCAACACAAACAACAAAACAACACACAAAACACATACATACCCACGAAAATAAGTTCTTTATACACCAACGAATATATGCTAACGTACATTGTTTCAACGTTAATAAGCTAACATAGCTTATGCCAGAAGTATAGATATTAGGTGTACAATAAGCAATCTAAAAGTCTACACACATAAACAACTAACATTAACAAGTTTCATGACTTAACAGCGGTAAAGTCCGTACCCCAGGTACAAAAGCGTGAACTATCACATTTTTTTAAGCAAATCTCTAACATATCATTGTTAATTTACATTAACACTATTGATTTAGGCATTTCGAGTATCATATTGGATTAAATCATAGCCCAAAAAGAGTTGTTTATATAGCAACGCAGCGATATTGGTTGTATTACAATGTTTCCAACAATAATAAAGCGTAACATGCATCATATGAAGCTAAGAAATAAGTGTACAACGAACAACTTAACACAACTTAACACACTAATATTAAACAGTTAACATTAAACTAAAGTTTCCAACTTAACAGTAAAGTGACTAACATAGGATACAAGACGTAACCTATTCATATTTTTTTATATAAGTTAGTATAATATATAACTGGCCCACGAAGATTATGCTTACGGAACAAAGTTTTAGGTTATAATGCTAACATTCCATAGACCTGACGTTGAAGAATAGTAGATGGTACAATTGCAAACCTATACATAACTCATCGCATGAATAATAAGTCTAACATTCTGAAATTCCTGACTTATCAAACGGTAAAGTAGCTACAGGTCGATACAATATCGAGTATGTCCTGGCTTTCGGCATATTAGCGCAGAATAAAGCGCGTATTAATCTACAAAATCAGTTAACAAAGTGACAATCTATCAAAGATGCCATCTCTTAGACTATGAATTGAACTATCTATCAAATGGGTGCCAATCGTTTTCGAGTATAACATATTTGACCTATGAAATAACGTAGAATTATAAAATCTAGGAAACCTAACATTATAAGCAAGCAAGCAAAAACTTAAGCCTATAGAAGCTCACGTTATTACATAAAAATCATCAGTTCAGTTAACAACATGATATGGATCGTTATCAAAACTGCATCATGTTGCTCTAAAAAATCTGTGCTAACAAAGAGCGTAGGCGTATGTATAATAACCGCTCACAATCACTGAAATTCCTACTTTTCAGATACAGTAGCTAACAGGTCAATACATACTCGAAATGCGTCCCGACTTTTGCCAGCATTTCAGGCAACAGGTAAAAAAGTATGTAGATCTAACGAAATTCCCTTAAAAAAGTGGCCATTCTATCAAAGATACATGCAACAATGAATTGATACGATCTTCATCAAAGTGTCACTGCGTCGCTCGAGATAACAGTACATTTGGAGGAGCTTGAAGTATAAAGGTAGACTTAGCAAATTCTCGACAACCTAACTTACTGCAACAAAATCTTAACAATAAGCTCAGCGTTTCTATCGTATAATAGCCAAGTTAAAACAGTAATATGAAGAAAAATACTTACAAAATGCATATCATTTTCCAACAAGATCGGTGTTAATTTCAACCGCAGTCGATGTAAATAATTTAACAATAACGTACTAACTTACGAATAAGACAGCTTGATTAACAAAGAGTAATGCTAAAGCAAGCACATGCACTCCCAAGAGAAACGCCAATGATCACTCATTGAAAGGGTGTGAATAGTCCTGAGGGTGGATCACCGAAGGGGTGTAAGCGGAGTTTAGTCTCAGCGCAAGGGTTGAGACTTACCTCATAATCGGAGGGGATAAATACGCTAACCACCTTCGGGTGATTCACTACTAAAGGATTCACCCTTGTCAATGGTGAATCATTGGGTTTTCTCTTGGAAGGTGATGTGTTGCTTTAGATACTCTGGTTAATGTGGAAGCTGTTTATTCGTAAGTTTGGTACGTTATGTTAAATATTAATATGACTGGTTGAAATTAACACCGTTTTGTTGAGAAATGCATGAGTTTTGTAGAGATATTACTGTGTTAATACTTGGCGATGATATGTTAGAAAGTGAGGCTTATGTTAAGATTTTGGGTTGAAGTATGTGTAGTGGTTTGTCCGAGAATTTTTGCTAATGTCTACGCTTATTCATAGCTCAAATGATGTATACTCGAAACGAGTGACTTTGATGAAGATAGTGTCAATTCATAGTTCAGGATGCATGTATCTTTGATAGAAGTGGCCACTTTTTAAGGGGATTGTTGAGTAATAGCGTCCTTTACGGTGTTTGCAGGAATGCTGGAAAAGTGGGAGCGATGTTAGAGTGTTGTATGACTGTTAGCTATTTATGGTTTGAAAGTAGGGAATTTAGATGTTAGCGGATTATTCATAAGGGAGGTATGTTAGCACTGATTTGTTAGAGAATGATGAGTTTTTATAAGATATTAACTGTGTTAAGTGACGATGATGTGTTAGAAAATGTGAGCCTAGGTTAGTTTTTGTTGGAGGTAATGTTAGGTTTGCTAGACTTTTGATAATGTTATACGTTGATTCAGTAGGTCAAGATGGATGTTTACTCGAAACGCTTGACCCTTTGAGAATGATAGTGTCAAGTTCATAGTTAAAGATGGATGGATCTTGATAGATTGTTCACTTTGTTAAGGATTTTGTTTAGATAATACGGTTTATATGCTGCTGATATGCAAGAAAAGTGGGTGCATATGAGTATTGTATGACCTGTTAGCTACTTTACCTTTGGAAAGTAGGGAATTTTCAAGAGATGTTTAGCTGATTTTCAGCGTGAGGTATGTTAGGTTTTGCAATTTGTAGATTAGTATTCTTACAGTTCAGGTTATTGGAGTGTTAGATTTATTGTTGTCTTGGCCACGAGACGGTATATAGGTAACTTATATATAGTAAACTTATTAAAAAAGTCGCCAAATTTTCTATAAGACCAACAGGTCCGTCTTATATTCGCATTCGTATGTGTAAATGTTAACAGTTTTAATATTAGTGTAGTAAGTTGAGTTAAGTTTTGTTTTGTACATTATTTTCTAGTTCATATGATGCTATGTTAGCTTTATTATTGTGGAAAGATTGTAATGTTAACCTATATTCGCTTGGTTAGTATAGTAAAGAAGCTATATTTTTTGTTGCTAATGTTTATCTCGAAATGATACTCGAGATGCTACGTAAATCAATATTTGAAGGGGTAAATTAACAATGATATGTTAGAGATTTTGCTTGAAATAAGTGTGAATAGGTTACTCTTTGTACGTTGTGCTAGTTTACTGGTTTTGAGTATGGACTTTGTTAATGTAGTTGTTTATTCGTGTGTAAATGTGTGTGGATTTGTTTATTGTACAGTATATTTCTTAGTTTGGTAATGCTATGTTGGTTTATAACGTGATAACATGTTACGTTAGCATATATTCGTTGGTTGGTATAGATAAAGAATTATTTTTGTACTATGTTGTTTTGTTGTTGTTGTTGTTGTTGTTGTTGTTGTTGTTGTTGTTGTTGATGTTTTGTCGTTGTGCTGGTGAATAGTATACCTTTTGGAAACTAATCGATAGTTTATGATTTATTTATGCTTGTTTGACTTTGCATTTGACATTGTCGAAAGAAAGAATCTCATTACGTATAAGGGTTGTTTACGCATACGATTTCCGTCATAGGACATTTTTTTGCTGTGACTGTGTACGATGACTTCCCCGCATCTCCATCGTCTGTTGTTGATGATCTTCACAGAGCTTCGTTAATTCCCAATGAGTGTGTCATTTATTTTAATCGTAAACCAAGATGGCAGTCGTTAAGTTTGCTGTGTATTTCTGCAAAGGTCAAATTAGAGACCTTTATTCGTTGCGCTGATGGATTCATCAGGTTATGCTGACATCGTTGCTACATGGATAAGAGGATTAAGTGTTTGTATCCGAGAGATACGTTTATGTGAAGAGTATTAGACTGGGAGAGACAACATAAGTGGTTCTAATAGATAGACGTGGTGTTTCTCGTCGTGGTGAGCTAATATTAACACTTGAGGTAGCCATGTATTGGAAACCCGGATCGATTGTGTGAACCTTCTACCAGTACAGTGTATAGTTTAGCTGTTCGAACGTCTGAAAAAGTATTACAGCTTGCTTAGAGATAAAAGATGATTAACATTGCAATCGTTAAGCGATGGTTGGGACGGTAGCATCGATGACGTGTAATACATTAGGCTACGGTGTAATCTACGATGATTTACACTGAAACATGTGGTTTCCATAGGTAATGCGGTATATACAGAATGCTTTAATAATCTATCAGCGTTGGATGAGTTTAACTTCTATGCGTTGTAATGAGGAGGAATGAGTGGCTGTTTGAATCGGCATATGCGAAAATGTTTAGTGTTGCTGAAAGACAGTTTATACTTAATTCTTTTCAAAGGGTATTTGATCTTTAGAGAGATAGGTATGAGAACGTACCACATTTGAATCCTATGTTCGCTGAGTTAAGATGATTTAAAAATATGTAAAATAAACTTATATTTTTTATGTATTTATATGTTTTTGATGTATTTATATTACGTTTTTCATGAAAATTATATAATTTTTATAAATACGAAAACTGTTTTACTCCTCGTATGTTCGATTTAGTTTAACATTGAGCGAGTAATATAAATGGTTTGTGTGTGTGTGTGTGTGTGTGTGTGTGTGTGTGTGTGTGTGGTGTGTGTGTGTGTGTTGTTAAGTATGTTATTGTTCATAGTTTAGCTTTAAAAAGGATAAACTTCACTCTGTTTTGTCTTTACCCATTAGGTATTATGCGGGTTAGTTAGGGTTATGCTAAATTTTTGTTATTATTACTATTGTTAATGTAAAATGTAACATTGTCATGTTTTTGAGATAGTGTTTGATAAAGGCATGATAGAATGTGTTGTTTTGTGATCTTGTTGTATACTTTACTAGTGTTTAAGTGTGGATCTTTGTACATAGGTAGACTGTATATTATTTAACTAAGATGATGTTACAGGGTTGTCGTTGTAATATTATATGTCTAGTTCATGTTAATTCATGTATAGCTTATTAATAGAGAAAAACTTTGTTAGTTATCGCATAACTTTCACATGTCCTATAGAGAATAATTACACGAGGTATATAGTAAATTTTAGTTAAATTTATCATGTAGTGTAAATTAACATCGTTATGTTAGAGATTATGCTTGACAAAGTATGTGAATAAGTTACGTTTTGGATGCTATGTTAGTTACTTTTACTGCTTTAGGTGTGAAACTTTGTTAATTGTGTCAGTTTATTCGTGTGTTAAGATAGTTAAGTTTGTCGTTGCTACATTATTTTCTTAGTTCAGATGATACTAAGTTGAGCCATTATTAAGTTGTGAAGAACTTTGTTACGTCAGCATATTTTGTCTGATCTTTGTATAAAGAGACTTGATTTTATGGTGTATTTTAAGTCAAAAATAGCTACTCCGAGAAGTTGACTTTAATCAATAGATCGAATAGATCACAGGATGGTCAAGGAGGGTGATATGAGAGGGGAGCTGGATGGTGGTGATTTAGTTGAGTTTACTGCTTTAGGTGTAAAAACGTAAATTTGTATATTATAAACATAAAAAGGTGTAAGAATTTATTGTATGTGTATTTATTTATTATTTATTTTTTTCTTGATGGTTTCTGAACAGTTAGTTTTCGAATTCTACAGATCAATAACTATCATGAAGCACAAATATTGTGATCATTAACAAAAAATTTTAATAACTCGGCACGCACCGGCTCCAGCACCGGTGCCGAGCAACTCTGAATCTTCTCAGAAATACTCATAACATTCTTCATATCTTACTTCTTACTCCTAATTACTTATCAAAACTTCGTCCTACTGTTTTGCATATTCCATGAATTTCTTCATTTTTTTAAATAATTTATCACAAGGGGGACCCACATCAGGTGGGGTCCTGGACTCCGAGAACACAAAATCCGAACTCCAGACTACACGATTCAGAGAATCGAACTCAAGAATCCAAATTAAATCGCGAATCCGAATCCTCAAAGCCCAGCCTCCAGTGTCAATCTTCTGAATCATTTTAATTTTTGTGGGGAGACCAGTGCGATCCCATTATGGAGGGGGGGACGCAGAGAACGTAATCTCGTCTCGATGGCAATTTTGGTCATCATATAACTCACATCCAGTTTTAGCCGATACGTTAAGCTAAAGGGTATATTCTCACAGACGAGATTTTGACTGAGCTAAGGGGGCAAACCCCGTTAAAGAGGTGATCTAACGAAACCAAACTCGCCAGGGGAGCAGTTTTATCACTCACATGAATCAAAAAAGAAAAAAAAAAAAAAAAAAAAAAAAAAAAAAAAGAAAAAAAAAAAAAAAAAAAAAAAAAAAATATACCAAGTTTGAAGGCGAAGCTCTATTGCCTTCATTGCAGAGCGAGCTGTGGGTACAGCGCGGGAGGTGCGGTGCGCGCAGTGCGGTGCGGTGCGGTGCGGGAGGACTCGGAGTCTGAAGGACACGCCGAAGGGTTTAAAAAACAACTCGATGTAATAATAATATTCGTTCGCGACGTAATTAATGAATAATAATTGTGTTTTCGCGACATGCGCGCGCGCTCACTGTGTCTGTCGGTCAAACGACATTCGGTCTGTTGTTACCTCACGTCATCACGCTCGAACCTAACGCTCGTTAGGCTTAACTCATACGATCGGAGCTCCAAGGCGAGACGTAAGCCGATCGACGTAGCCACCGCTCGGGGTGAACCCCGCCCTCTATATATCATCCTACAGACTTGAAATTACACGGATTCGTAGCATTATGTCATTATATCATTTATTCAGATTTCAGACTCGTTATAACTCTAATCTTATCATATCGAAAAGGTGGTAGAAGCGTCAAAACGTAAGAATATCTACTTTCTTGTATTGAAATTTTTAGCCGTTAAAGGGGTAGTTGAAGAGGTTTTGAAACGATGCATTATGGAAATATGTACGCTTTAGCACTTACTTTAAATATGAGACTGGAACATGTTGTCATATTATTTTTCGTAGATATTTGCGTAGTATCAATAACTCTTCTAGCTGTGTTCTTTCCTATTCTATCGAGATATTTCAGTGGAGATGCGTAAGGGTCGTTAAAAACGAACAAGATATGAAAATAAGGATCAAACTAATTTTGATTTAGTAATTAATAAAAAAGAAATAATTAAAATGATAATTATACCTTTCTTTCGTCACTTAGTCCCAATTGATGAATATGCAAAATTCTTTATAGCTAAAGTTTATTGTGCTCCTTCAAATTAAAGATGAGCTATGATGGTCAAACATATGAACGTCCGAACAATATCTGCGTCATCAGTTATCCATATATTTGACTAGATAATTTATTAATTTATATATTATATATATATATATATATATATTATATATATATATATAATATATATATGACTAATATATATATATATGTATAATATAGTTATAGTATTTAGATGTATATTAGTAATATGATAAGTATAATAATATCGTATGAACTTGTTCTCTTATCATAGTAGAATATATTGTTTTACACTTTGACCAGATGGAAATAAAAAAGTTATGACACTTTCGTATACTTCTTAAAGCAGTATAAAGGTAATCTTGACTGGAAGATGTCTTGAAGAAATGCAACGAAGTGTCTCGGTAACCTTTTTCGTTTTTGTATAATTATATATAGTATAGTATTATTATATATATATATTATATATATATATAATATATATATTATAATATATAGTATATTATATATTATAATTATGATATATATATATATTAGTATATATAGATATATAGGATATATAATATTATATAATATATTATTATATTATTATATAGGTAATTGATTATAAATATATTTATATAATTATTTATTATATATTAAATATTATTTTATTATATTATTATTATAATTATTAGAATTATTATTAATTATTATTATTATAATTATTATTTATTAGTTATTATTGATTATTGTTGTAGATTAGGACGAGTCTCTCTGATACGATACTTTGGCAAGTGATTTTTGAATTATATTGAAGAAACATTTAAACTTTCATGTCTTTATTTTGAAGTTGTCAAGGTTATATATATTTTACTAACAGATGCAATAACTTGAAGAAAAGAAATGAAATCTATTTTACAGATACAGAAATTAAATTGAAATGTGAACTTTGAAAAAAAGGTTTAACCAGATTACATGTTCCATGTTATCAATCATAATTTCCCTCTCTATTCTCATTCTTAGAACAAACTTTAAAAGTAAAAGCGTTGATCATAACATTTAAATTCGAGCTCATGAATTATAGAAAATACTGAACCAATGACCGTAAGTGATGGCGTCTCCAGCTCCGAATGAATAAACGGTGCAGTTTTTGCCCGGAATTAGTACATCGCTATCCAAACATAAATTATGATTGTTATAATCTGGTTTATATACAATAAATAATTTTTACGTAAAATAAATAAGGCTAAATTACCAGGCGGAGTCAGAACAATAGTCTAAACCGGTTTGAAGCAGGAGTTGTAGCCGGTCAACTAGGAAATTACTATGAAAATCCTTAGTTTAATTATACTTATATATATTATATATATATATATTATATATATATATATATATATAGATATTATATATATATATATTATACTGTATATATATACTGTAATATAATATATATATATTATAATATATATATATATATTAGATATATATTATATATTATATATATATATATTAATTAATATATATATATATATATTATATATATATATATAATTTTATAGATATATATATTAAAGACATTACGGAAAGTAAAGGTGTCTTCTGGCCAGGAAAATTTCGAACCGAGCTTGTTGTGGCAACCTGAGAACGGAATAGCCCATCGTCTAACCAGGGGTCGCGGGCCAAACTTTAGACAGACACTCTACGATGGTCATCCATGCAGAACTGTACTGCTTGCCTGCTACGTACTGCCCAAACAGAAAGTTCTGATGTTGGAGCTGGAGTCTAACCCGGTGTGCAAACTGTGTTGGTGGTTTCACCCATTACGTGATCTCCGACGAGGGATGATTGCCCAGCGGTAGTAACATTCGAGTCTGCGCAACGGTCTGAATCCACTATTCTCAGAGAGAAGTCGCTCAGCCGCGAGCGGTTTTCTGAGTTCCGTCATGCAGTCCACCCCTCGGTTAACGCCTTCACTGGTAGCCCAACCGTTTATCTAGTCCCAATCCGTCGCCCGTCCAGAACAGTACATTGTGCTGCGTCACTGCCCGACTCTACTTGACAGAATAATTTTAAATTGTTGGTACATTTGTAAATTAATTTTGGGAAATTCCGTGCCTGATTTTTTTATATTTTATTTAAGTTTTTATTATTATTATTATTTACATATTCATGTTTGTGTTATATAAGGTCTATTTACATCTCTGAACTGGGATCCAAAATATGTTAAATATGGGTAATTATTATATCTTGTAAGTTAATTTGTATCTATTTCGTAATATGAGATATATTTAATTTATGAAAAATAAAAAAATTTATGTTTTTTTTATTTTTTGCATTTTTATATATGTAATAAGGCTTTTATAATACGCTGATATCATAAATATAGTAATATGTTATATATTCCATAGTACTTTGCTTTCTTGATTTCAGAGATTATTTCATTTTTTAAAATTTTATGATATAAATGTATGATTTTTATAATAATTATATTTAAAAATAAATATATTATACTTTCGAACTTTATTTTAAATACATAGTCCATCACCAACTTGATAATTAATTGTTAAGTATTGTCAATATTATATTATATATTATATATATATATCTAGCAATATGTTAATAAAAAAAAAAAATAAAAAAAATCAAAACTGACGGTCTTAAACTATAAACTAGTGGCCTATTATATATATTATATATATATATAATTATTTAATATATTATAAGTATATATATTAATATATATATATATATATATTATATTATATATATTATATATATATAATATATTATAATTATATATTATATATATATACTTATATAATAATATATATAATTATTATAAATATGATATTATAATATAATATATATAGATAACATTTGTACTTAAAGGGTTAGTTTAATAATCACCGACGGGATCTCTTCTTTACTCCTTACACTGCCAAGTTTGGTAATCTCGATTTTTTTTGTCTCTCGAAAGATATTTCAAGGCAGAAATAGCCTCGCGTCCTAACCTTGTATGCCATATTGAGTTTATTTTTTTTTTTTATTTTTTATCTAAGAATACCTACAGATTACATCCTTAGTTTATTAGATTTTGATAATAATATATAGTGCTAGTGGATATACTCTCGCTATACTCTCAGCGGGGGACGATGAGGGGGACTTCGTCCCCCCCACTCTGTCCCTCCGTCAGGCTACGATAGCCCCTTAAAAAATATATATATTATATAATAAAAAATATTAAAAAAAAATATGTAACATATATAATATAAAATTATAATAACTATGATAAAAATATAAATAAGCCAACTTGTGAAACTTTCTATGCGATTCTTTCTATTGGGTATTTATAAGCATAACTATTACTGTGATAATTGCTGTAGTATAATATCATGCTATTATACGAGCAGATTATTCTGCGATTGTACATATTGTATGACATTTTGTTGGAACTACCTCTTTTAATAAGGGATAATAAGTGATTAATCCTTATAATATTATATATATTATATATATATATATATATATATATATTATATATATATTAATATATTAATATATTAATTATTATTTAATATATATATATATTATATAATATATATATATATACTATTAATATATTATTATAATATATATATATATAATATATTATAATAATATACATTAATATTATCCCTTTATTTCTCAAATTCTCAAAATTATATTTACTTCAATGTGATATATATATATATATACCAACATTAAAAAGTTTGCCGCGACCCTTGGTTAAGGTGACGTATAGGGCTATTCTAGTTCATCGTGAGTATTTCGCACAAGCGTCTCTCACCGGTTATCGAATGGCCTTACAACACTATTACTTGCACGTAATGTCTTATTAATATATATATAGATATATTAATATATATTAGAATATTATATATATTCTATTACATCATTTTAGATAAGCATAGCATAAAAAGTACTTAATGTATAAGTTACTTTGAACTATATATAAAATACGTACTAAAATATAATGTTGCTAGAGATTTATAATTAAACGCTATGATAGTGACAAATAATATTTTAAAATAAAATATATGTTCATTTATAATATATAATATATATATATAATTTATATTATTTAATTATATATATTTATAATATATATATTATAATATTAATAATATAATATAATTAATATTATCATATATATATATTAATACATTATATTATATTATATAGTATATATATTATTATATTATATATATATATATATAATATATATTATTAATATATATTAATATATATAGATATATATATAATATATATTAATATATAGATATATTATTATATATATATATATATATATATAGTATTATATATATATTAATATAATGGATTTTATATAATTAAGTAATTTTCTAGTTGTAAGGACTCAATAGTCTCTTAAATTAGATTTTGAGAGTTCTAATCCTAATTATTGACGTTTATTGTTTTATCAATGTTAATGACTACATTCATGCTACTACTGGAAGAAAACATTGCGCCCACCTACAGTCACTGAATTGTTGGTTATTTCTAGGCAGAAAATTCTTATTTATATGTTTTTTTGTTTTTATATCTGTTTCTTGTATTTATTTCTTGCGTTGACAATGATAAAGTTATAATTGTTTGGATAAGCAGAATGGGTGTACTTAAATTCTTGTGTGTTCTAATTTCACAATCTTTCTTCCGTTCGATATTGCATTCGGAGTGGATGTACATCACTTTCGTATTGGTCAGATTTTCTATAATTCATGAGCTCGAATTTAAATGTTAGATCAACGCTTTTACTTTTTAAGGTTGTTCTAAGAATGAGATAGATATGATTGAAAATATAAGAGTTTTTATTATTGCACCTGAACATATGTGTGTAAGGTTGGTCTCTCAGAACTGTTTTTTTATCTATTAGTTCACATAGTTCAATACTCTACAATATTGTATCGTGTAAAAGAGAAGTAGGAGTTTTTAAATTACTTTTCATTTTCATTGGTATATATATATATCTATCTTTATATTTTTTATCATAAACACTCTCAAAATGTTAATGACATAGCTCATGTTATATAAACTTTATGAAACATAATATAGCTCAAAAAAGATAACTTGGCTTCAAAGGTGAAAGTTATTTCAATGAACCACTGGTCCCTCCCTCTCGATTGATAGAGTAAACTGAATAGATGAGAACAGAATAAACTTATTCAATTCTACAACTCCACTACTTAGACCTCACCTCGATACGTGACTCTAACTGAGTGCCCAATTACCATATAATAAATTAATGAAGATTGGAATCAAATAAAATAATTAATTTGTATAATAAATAATATAATATTATCACTGAGTAATACTAAAAAATAAATTTTAAAATCATAAATAATATAAAATATAAAATAATTAAAAAAGCCATTATTAAAATATAATATACCCTATCTTATTATAGTTTTCAGGCTGTACATATCCTAAATATATATATATTTGTTATTATCTTAATAGGGGCTGCCTTTCTCGAGTTACATGTGTCAGCTTAGACACTCTCATAATTATGATTATCGTATGTTAATGATTATTAGATAGCAATATTTAATTAATGCTCTTATATATCAATCAATTCGATATTAATTAATTATAAGTTATTAACTGTTCAATATATTTGACATGTTTAATCAAACATTAATAATTATATATAATAATATAATTAATTTTCATAGTACGTCTTGAAAGAATTATTCCTCATTTATTAAAAATTAGCTAGATAGTGTGCAAAACGAAAAAAGAGTTACATAGAGCGTGTTCGCGTGCAATTAAAGACATACTATACACAGATGCAAGTCATCTTTTTTTACAACTGTAAAAGTTAAGAAGCAGCAGAAAGTGTCTCTCTCTCTATAAATATCTCTCATAATTTATACCTTCTCTCCGTGCTAACACGCGTGTAAAATATAACATTTAAGTCTCTATCAATGTCATTATAGATGAGAACAGATTTAGTTATTGCTAAAAATAAGTGTGTATGTCATAGATAAAGTTTATAAAATAAAAAGTATACAGAAATACTAATATTAATTATTTATATAATTCTTAATGAGTAAAATTGGTGAGCATTGATTATATTATATATATATATATATATTTATATATTTATATATTATAATATTTAATAAATTATATATATATTTATATATATATATTATATTATATAATATATATATATATTTATAATATATGGTAAAAGTTAACGAGTAATATGTTTGTGATACGTTCATATGTTATTGACTATCCATAGCTTCTATACTGTATATATTTGTAAGGAGATCAAAAGTATATTATAAAAATTGGCATTGTCATCATGCGGATACTATGTGAACGAGTAGAAAAGGTAAATATAATTTTAAATATTATTATTAAATTATACTTAATAACATAAAAAATTAGTTGAATTCCATTTATTTTTTTATCTGTATTTCGAGTTTTGAACTTACGCTAATTCACTGAAATATATCTCGAATAGAGGATATATATATAAATAGAAAGAAATCAATACCCTTTGTAAGTTTATCAAATATTACTAATTATATTAGGATATGAAATATTAATCTATTGAAAATTGTGATCTCCAGCTTCACTTATTATTAAGGTTAGGTGAAAGCGAATATAGTATAATCATAATGGCATCGTTATCTCAAACTGGTTTCTCAAATACCCTTAACGGTAAATAATAATTATCATACAGAGGTAATTATAACTCAGCGGATTCTATTATCTCTACGTTACATTGAGCATTTTGAGGGAAATTAAACAGAGTCATTAACCTACACACTATTTTCCGCCAGTATTAAGTTATGTAATTGAGATTATTAGTCTGAAATTGGAATATATAATGTATATATTTGGCCGTATAATGATAATCACGAGTATTATTTATACAACGTATCAATCAGTTAGGATAGAATGTTATATTGTGGATCACCCTCCCTACCGAAGTAGTCAGTAGTGACTACTGATCTAGATCTGGCTTACTCGCTTCGTCAGTGGAGCTTCCTCGATTCGTGGTAATGGTTTAAGCCTAACGAGCGTTTTAATGGGCGATACCGACTCATACCCTTGGAGTCAAACATCACCGAAGTCTTGATATGACTCGACAGACAAAAGAAGAAGCGTGAGTCGTGACTAGTGCGCATACACAAATCAAATTTAATATTATAATTATTATTTAACGTCGAAAAGAAGTGGTTTCCTCGATATGGTAAACACTTATACTGAGTTGTTTTTTTAAAACCTACTACTTAGCTGTGATTGACTCTGCGACTACCGTAAGTATCTATCCTTCCCTCAGCACTCCGACACCGCATCACTAGCACTATGTGACCGCACCGTGACACCGCCCCGCTCGTCATTATTTATACTGCAACATGCATCATACGCCTCTGATATGAAGGAATTAGAGCTATCCTTAAAATCTTTATAGTATTATATATTATTGTGAGGTGATTAAAACTGATCCCTGCGAGTTTTGTGATTCCCGTATAGGTTCAACTCCTATCTAAGGGGTGGGCCCCTTTAGTATCTCAGCATAAAAATTCTGAGTCCTGAAAACCCTTTAGTATTTAAACGTATCGGGGCTAAATATATGTGAGAGTTGAGTTATATATGATGACTAGTAGATCTCATCGGTGAACGAAGATTACGTTCTTCATCATCCCCCTCCCTCTCATATAATGAGGGATACGCTATGAGTCCCCCACAAAATATTAAAATGATGTAGAAGTTGAAACGTGGAGGCTGGGTTGAGGATGTCGGAGTCGGAGTAGGAGTTAGGTGAGTCGTAATTACGAGTAATACGAAATGTGCGAGTTGATTTGGTTTCGGATGTCTCAGTGAACTCTCTCCTGACTCTGGAGGGATAAGACTCCCTTTATCAGAAGAAAATAACAAATGCAAGAACATATTAGTGCCTATGGAATATAGAGACCAATAACAGATGTAAGACAATGGAAAGAAGAGAGGAAGTAATAAGAAGACAATATGATAAAGAATCGAAAGAGCGTAAGTCTGAGAGAAGAACCTCATCGTTGGTCTCCCGGCCATCCGTGCTGGAGCTCAGTGTTGCTGTGTGCCTCGAGTAGATTTATATAAGAGATGTGTTGTGTAATTTAGTACAATATCTTGTTGTTGCTGTGGGAATGATAATAGGGTTTTATGTGGACGAGTCTGGTAATCATTTCCTCTAACAGTAATCGATTCTCCAGATACAATTCGAACAGACAAACAAAAGCAAATCAATAAACTAACATAATACATTATTCCAAATCATATAAATTAACATTTTTTTACACACTCCGGTGTGTTTATGTTTATGAATTACCAATTACGGTATTTTACCATTCCTCTTGCTAAGTAAATACACATAATATTTCTTAACTTCATCTCAATCCTAAAGACTACCCTCCATTCACCTTCTCTTACCATTTCTCTCTGTGTGATCTACTTGATTCTAATGTGTATTATCAGATCACCCTAATTCGGTATTTGATCGTTTTTAGAAGATTAAATATACAGTAATCTTATAAAATCAAGCTTCTTATAGTACTAAGACGTTATGAAACCACAATTATTCCAGCTATCCGAGATATACAGTACATTTTGTGCAACATTACCGAAGATTGGGCGATCTGAGTAAATATGTTTACTTGATATAAGATCATCTGAACTAACGGTAACTTAATTATTATCTTATAACTCCTTTTTTTTGTTATTTTGGCATACTTTATTATTTTATAGTGATATAAAAGGCGCAACAATACAAATTTCACACTCATATCAGCATGTTACTACATATTAACTCTTACACATATATGTATTACCTCCATAATATACGCAGTTCTAATGTGGTGAGATCAAACACTAATTGCGTTCAAATAGACAACATTCATCTCTCCTCTAATATTATTAAAAACTCACATGTGTCTAGAGTTGATTCTACCTTGCATAACTAGTTGATAGACATAATTGGAGCCACCTGAAATATGGCTAGAGCATACATAACCTTATGGTAATTATCATTAGACAGGTGAACCAGATAACAATCAGTGTCAAAATAAAATTAATAATAAAGTCTCAGATACAAACTAATTGTTAAATGTTCTCGCACTGTGTTAGATAGATATATAGTAAGCTGGGTTGAAAAGATGATGTCAATCTTTTTATAAATATAAAAATAATAATGTCTATAAGAAGGAAAAAATGCATTCACTAAGATAATATAAATATTATCTCCCTACGACAATAACAATATAGTACATTCACTGCTATTATAAATTGTACCGCACAAGGCTTTATTCTTTTACTTGAACAAAGATGCCACACTTAACACCAGTAAAGTAACTAACAAGGACTCACAAAAGAAACACATTCCATCATACTTTATCAACCATATCCTCAACATGACAATGTTAATTTTTTTTTTAACCAGTAAATAGTATTAATAACAAAAAGTAATGTGTAGTCAATAACGGCGGAATAGCGCTAACCAGCATCAATTACCTAATCTGAGGGTAAGACAAATTCATGAGTAAAGTATTTACTCTCGTAAAGCTATAAAACATGATATATATCAATATCTTTAACCATACATCAACCACACACACACCTAAACACACAACAACACACACACTCAACACACTAACACACATCAACATAACCATACGAATATAAATACAGCTAAATCAATCTAAGCTAAATGTATTACATTATATAAAATATCAATGGTTCTTAATGTAGTAAGTAAAACAAGTTTTCTTAATTGTTATAACATATAATTTTCATTGAAAAAGCTTTATGTTATATAAATACATAATAACATTAATATATACATAAAAATAATTAATGAAGTTTAATTTTATAAGTATTATTTATTAATCATATGATTACAGCGTAAACATAGGATCATGTATGTGGTGTACGTTCTAATTATATATCATCTCTAAGATTCAATACTCTCTTTGATAAGTGAATGTAATGATATATTATAAATGTACTTCATGATTTTCTTTATTGAGAAGTTATTCTGAAGTTGAACTTTGTTATTTGGAGACAGCCATATACTCTCTCTCCTCTGATCAGAGTGATATAGAGTTATACTCTATCTTTCTAATTTTAGTTATTATTAATTGTGTTTCTTACATTATATTCTCTCCGCAGTAAATAGTATGCCGAACAGCCAGAATTTAAGGAGTGTGTGACGGACATGCATTCAAAAATAAGTATAGGACAGATTACATTGTACGACCCGTCAGTTTTATTTTTTTTTTGTTTAACTAAAGGAATACCCCAAGGGTAAAAAAAAACCCCCGGCGCCAAAGATGGAAGAGTTCTGGGTCTCTCGGTTCGCGGAGAAACGAGGACAAGTACTGTAGCGAGGGGTAACATTTCGTAGATAGGACTATTATTCCGTCCGACCTATCATGGCTCAGTGAGATAGGGTTCTAGCTCTAATTGCCTCCACCCCTCTTTTCTGTTAACGTGATGGCGTGTTAATCATTTTTTATTAGAGTGAGCTGCTGTAACTCCTCATTATTTTTACAGAGGGCGTTATTCGAACGACATGAACGCTCCTCCCATACTCTGATGTCACCGCGGGTCGACTTCGAGCAACTACACTCAAATTCGATCGTGTAATTCTCTCTCTTTATTATTACTGCGTACTTATGCAAACACGTTTTTATTTTACTAAATATTTGTTGTCACATACGATGTAATGAACCCACACTCGAGATTTCCAATATTAGTAAATTAAGCTTATGATCTCTGTATAGTGTGTCCGTTCACTCTCTAAGAGTATTTTCATTTGATAATTTTTTTCTATCTCTAACAACGTTTTTGTATCCTATATATGAAGCTCATTTATAACAGCTGAATTTCTACAATTATGCTCTTATACTCATTGGGTAGTGCTCAACTCTCAAGTTATATCGTTGCACTATTCTCAGATCTTGATATAGTTTATCACTCTTGTGTCTAAACTTATTAATAGTATCTTTTATAATTTTGTGACCACTTTTCAGAAATAATTATTTATCTAAAAGACATACTTATACGACTAGACTTATTTTTGATCTCTTAATCGTCCTTCAAATATGAAATGACACATTCATTGGAATAACGAAGCCTCCTTGTGACACGATATCCTAGAAAACAAACATTCACGTTGTGTAAGGTAATTCGCGGGGAGATTGTCATCGTTACTAGACTTAACAGGCCCGCAAATAAATACATGTTTACAATAAGAACAAAGAGAAAAAAAGAAAGTCGCAATAATCTGACTAACCTGCTTTCCTAAAAAACATAATTACTAGGGTAACTTGAGATTCTTTTCTTATCGATCACAATTCTAGATAGAAAGTAATAACATAAGAATTAACGTACGCTAGCGAATGAACCATATTCAGTTTATAAAGGGTATTATTCTTCGACTTAAGGATACATACGACAACAACAGCAACAACAACAACAACACATACAACAATAACAATCTCAAACAACAACTCAACAAACATAGTGTACTCATAAAATTAAGTTCTTAATTACCAACCATAATCGAATTATTGCTAATGAACGTAAATTGTATAGTTCACGTGTATTATAAAATAGCTAAACATAGTCTTATACCTCAAGATAATAATAATATAACTGTACTATACAATAAACATAAAATCTAACACATTCATTACACCGAATAAAACAACTAACATTAATACAAAGTTTCCATTCACTTAATACAGCAGTAATAGTATACCTACCAGCGTACATAGATACAGTATATCATATTTTCATCACTTTTTTTCAAGCATATCTCTAACATATCATTGTAATATTTACTTATAATCAATATTTATGTACTGTCACATCTCGAGTATCATTTCGGATTAACAAGTTCATTAAGCTACAAAAATGAGTTCTATTTATATTATACTAACCTCAGCGAATATAGAGTTCTAATTACGAAATGTTATCCACAATATAAAGCTAATAGCTCATATGAACTAGAAAATAATTAAATGTATACTAACAACTAAAATACTTAACAACACTTACACACTTATAATATTAATAACAGTTATACATATAACCAAGTTTCCACACTTACATACACCTATGTAGTTAAACTTAGCATTGACTAATACTATACCGTAGATCCCGAATTATTCTACTTTCTTACCTTCCATCTCAAGATTCTATAAATATTACGTATATTATACTGGGCCACGAAAGATATGCTTTACGGAAACATGAGAATATTCTTAGACCTTCTATTTACAAATGACAATGTGAACATTTCAGTTAAGACAATGCTGAACTAAGCCAAAGTCATACAATAGAGTATCATACAATTTATCCAAATAAATCCTAAAGCATCTCACCACTTTACATGCCAACTCATACATTCCATTAGAAAATATACACATAATTAACAAAGAGAATAAAGATAACATACCGTAAATAATCTACTACGTTAATGCTTTCCCGAAACTTTCTTCCAAGCATTAACCATTTAGTTCAACTGTTAACATAGATATAATAAGCGTTAGTTATTATATATACCATATCATAAATCCCATTCATAACACTAAAGATGGCACCTAAGTCTAATCAACATAAGCCTTTGCTATATCATCTCTTGTACTTAATTAGTAAATGTGACATAACAATTATCTTTCATATTCATATAAGTAGTTTCAATCGTGCTTATCGAGTGTGTTAAAAATAATAAACATCATTTAAAATATAATAAAATTAAATATATAACAAAAAAAAGCGTCCTGAGGGCAAATATCCTAACATTACGTGCAAACAAAAAATACTTCTTCTAAGCTCTGTGTATCATATCGTTATTTGCTGAGTCATTACGTCAGGATTTTTTCAGCAATAAAAAGTTGATAGTTTTAGTAAAACAGAACTTCTGGTCAGCTCATTCTAACTCAGACTATTGTGTCCTATATCTATACATGGAGCGTATGAATAATACCGCTAACATCCTGTAATTTCCCTTACTTTTCAAAGATAAGTAGTCTACAGGTCATACAATACTCGAAATTTTCCCACTTTTTTACCCGCATATCTGCAACAGGTAAAGACGTATTTATCTAACAAATTCCCTTAAAAAAAAGTGGCCAATCTATCTATTCAAAGACTAAATATATATAATTTATATATAATATAATATATATATATATATATATATTAGTATAAGCATTCTGAACTATGAATTGATATAATACTAATCTTCATTCAAAAGGGTCTTACTCGGATCTCGAGTTTATACATCATTTTGACTATGAATTATAGCGTGCATTTATAGCAATAAATTCTCGGACAAAACCTAATCATATTACTTACAAGACAATTTTAACATAGCCTCATCAGTTTTTTACTACATATATCATCGGCCCATGATAATCTCATGTATTAA